>JAFVLL020029824.1:0-49266 GCA_021397915.2 Tor tambroides
TTCCCTGTCATTTCCTCTTTAGAAGTCTATAAATATAACTCTGGACAACAAGTGCAGATTGTTCCAAAATCTTCACGGAGCTCTTGGTAAGTGTAACATTTTGTGTCCTTACAGCCTGCTTTAGAAATACAGCTTTTAGAAGATTTAATTGGAGAACAGCTCCAACATAAACTCTGGAGGCTTCTGCAAATTTCTCACTAGCATCAGCTCTCTGAAGAAAAACATCCTTTTTTATGGTCTTCAGAGTGCAGCGTCAGCACAGTTCTTGCTCTCTGATACCTGCTGGGACGTTTCCTCTTTCTGTAACCTTTCGGTTTAATGAGGAATTGCTAATGCAGTGCTTTGCTGAGGGTCTCAAATGCTGATTGGTTTCACGTGGACTGAAGCTCTTATTTGAGTTTAAAGCTGCGCTCTGCTCGGCTGGTAGCTGTAGTTTTGACTCGCTGCCAGACTTTCCCAGTTGACTGTAATGGCATTTGTGGCTGGCATGTCAGAGCTGACTGTGAGATGTGCCTGTGCACACGTACACCATCGCAGCTGGATACTATAACCCTGAGTTTGGGTTCAAGAAAACACTGTTCATTTTGTTATTGTAGCACATAAATATTTAGGTATGCTGCCATTTGTAAAAGATTCATAACCATAAAGTAAACAAGGGTTTGTGGACTTACTAGCTCATATAAGTCCTCATTGTGTGATTCAGTAATTCAGTGTAAAATGTCTGTTTAAACTGACTTTAAGATTTTTTAACCTTAAGATTTACTTTGAAATTCATGACAAAATGAGCTTTTTCCTGGTCTCAAAGTGTATTTTGGTGGAAAAAAAAAGGTTACACTTTATTTTAGGCTGTGTTGTTACAGTGTAATTATGCTGTGCATTTATTGACAGCACGTGCTTATTAAAGGGTTAGGGTTAAGAGTAGGGTTTTGATTTATTATGCAATAATTTACTGTTATTGCATCAGTAAGTACAAGTAATGTGTAACAAGGACAATGTACAATAAAGTGATACCAACACTTTAAATACATTGTTTATTAATATTAATGCAGTAACTTTTAGTAAGAAAGCAAGAAGAACATTAAGAAACGTTAAAATAGAAGCATTAAAGTGTGAATTTTGCTGCTATGTTGGAATTCTTTTCCTGGTTCTTCATCATCTGAAAAGTTCACTGTTTCAGCTTCGAAAGGCTGTTTAAAAAGCTTCCCTTCTCTTTCTAGATCAGAGGTATCCATTACAGATACCCAAAAGAGATTCATTCAAACATTTATGGAGGGAATCCTTTATAAGTGGGCCAGTGGATATTTATGGCCATTTAACTGACCATTTAACTACACAATGATTCAAGCAGAATTCAACTGCAGAACTGAATGATTATGTGTAAGTTGAATCAGAATATTAATGCTAATCATGTTTTAATTGCATGAACAGATGAGGTGGTGCTGAAGTTTGAAGATGGACGTGTGCGAGCCAGAAATGTGCTTTATGACACACTACCCGTTATTATTCACGGCAACGGACCCACCAAAGTAAAACCATTTACTGTTATGATCCAAATAACTCTAATGTAAAAGCAAGATCTTTTCTATAGATTTCTGTCTTCTTCAGTTTAATCATTTTCATGACATGCTGTTTCTTTCAGCTTCAGATAAACTACCTAGGGAACTATATCCCAAATCTGTGGACATTTGAGAGTGGCTGCACAACTTGTAACGAGAATCTGCGACCGCTTTCTGGACTCCAGGTGGGCCTTACGTTTGCTAGTGTTACCATCAGTTTTTTTTTTTTTAATTTATTTTATTAAATTAATCCTGAAAGCCATGTATAAAGAATTTTTTGTGTTTCGATATATTGTTTAGATTCAGTAGCTTTATATGAAATAAATTGTCAAATCCACTTTTACAGTGCTCCACACATGACATGAAGGGGGGGCAAGATAATGTGGCCACAAATTAAGAATTAGCTCCTATGACTTATTAATTAATCTTTGACTTGATAACTAATGATTTATTAATTCATGACTAATGACTTATTAATTCATGATAATATCATGAATATTTAATCATGAAGGTGTACAGAGCCCCTCACATAACATGCAGAACAAAAAAATACATATCATAAATTAATAAAGTCAATTATTAAAGTCTCTAATAACTGCACATTTTCACTGTTTGTGTCATAAGCATTCATAGACACTTCTATAAGTAGCTAACACCTATAGATTTCAACTGAAATGAAGCTTTAGCTGAATAATTGTTTGGTTTATGAATCGTTTGCCTGTTTTTTGGTCTGCAGGAGAGTGAATATCCTGCGGTGGTCATTGGGATCTTCATCCAGCAGCCCACACCCTTTGTCACTGTGTTCTTTGAGCGCTTACTTAACCTTAAATACCCCAAAAACCGCCTCCAATTATTCATCTATAATCAGGTAAAATATTATGTTCAGATTTATAACATGAACTAACAATGAACAATACTTGTACAGCATGCTAGTCTATATTAATTTCAACATTTACTAATACATTCTTAAAGTTGTATTTGTTAACGTTAATTAATTTACTGTAAACTAACATGAGTAAACAATGCTATTTTTACTAACATTACCAAAGATTAATGAAGTGCTTTAAAAAATTTGTCATTGTTAGTTCATGTTAGCTAATGCATTTACAAATGTTACCAAATGGGACTATATTGTAAAGTGTTACCAATTAAGCTCTCAAAATGATGACAGTCCTTACTGGAGTTTATCTTTAAAGGCATAATGTAGTAATTATATATTAACTGTAACTTAGAGTTACGTAAATCAGAACATGTGAATAAGATTAGTGATTGACCGATATTTATTTTTTAGAACCGATACGATACCAATTATTTGCATGTTTATGTGCCCGATAACCGATATGCAGAACCGATATTTATTTACTGTTATAAAGTACTTCACTTTGGTTTTTCCTCTTTTCAGTCATCTTTTTTTCAGTCTTTCATGTTAAATTTAATCTTCATATTACAACAATAAACAAATACATTTTATTTATAAAAAGCATCAGCAGCAATAACACTAATATTAACAATAAGCAAAATAAATGTAGAATGTCTAATGTTTTCAAATGGAGAAAATAAATAAGACATATCAACTTCATTTTAACTACAGTTTTAGTAGGTTTATAAGCTGTTTAATGGAGTCTAGAATAATTCACTGGATAATGTTAATTCACTGAATAATATTCTCTGGAATATTGGAATAACAAACTTTTACTAACTTTTTTTTAATAAATACAAAGTATTTTATTGTATTTCTTAACTGTAATGTTATATCAGAATTATTAATGTTTTTTCACTCTAGATTATGAAATGCCTGCTGACAGCGCAGTTTATCTATGCATTTACAAAGAACTCAAACTGCGATCGCTCGCGGAGATAATAAATAATTCATTTCCATAAAGTTGTATTTTTAGATGTTTATTAGCGAAATAATGGTTATATAGTAAATGTTGCTACAATTTAAAGGTGTTTTAAACAAGTGAATCTTGTTAAAAGTTACATGCGGAGGCCGTGCTGGAGCATTTCCTGAGCATCAATCCGCTGAGTGAACAGCAATGTGAAGCGGCTTCACGAGACTAATGATGAGCAAATATACAACAGAGAGAGAATTTAATTCAGCGCTTTTATTTCCAACATGCGCTCATTCATGGCTGTATTGTTTAACTCATGCAAAGTTACGTCCTTATTGGGAGAGGACTTGACGGATTTAAGTGTTTTGTAGCCTCCATCCGTCCGCACTCATCCGCGGCGAGTATACTATGAAAGCTGTGCGGACGCGACTGTGCGCGAGACGGGACAGAACGCGGAAAGTGAAACTTACCCGGGCCTTTAGCCTACGTGACTCCGACTTCACGAGACTAACGATGAGCATAGACAACAGAGAGAGAATTCAATTCAGCGCTTTTATTTACAACATGTGCTCATTCATGGCTGCGTATTATTTAATTCAGGCAAAGTTACATCTTTATTGGGACAGGACTTGACGGATTATTTATATGACTCCGTGAGTTGCTCTCTATTTCTTAGAGCCAAGCTGCATAAACTACATAACAGGCATTTATGTAATGCATCTAATTTGTGCATTAATGGCTGTTATGTTAAATAAAGTTTACTAACTACAGCAAATCAAGTACTTGTGCATGCCGTTGTTGTTGTCTCGTCTCCCCTCAGACGCGCTGCAATGGCGATCCTGCGCGCAATTCTCATAACACCCACAAGATGGCGGCATTTATCGGTGAATCCGATATTACAAAACCGATATCCGATTATGGTAAAATGCTTAAATATCGGGAAAAATATCGGTAAATCGATATATCGGTCGATCTCTAAATAAGATCAGTGTCAGGAAACTGATACACCTGTCCTGTCCTGTTAAATACATTGTGCCTGTTGAGTATCGTATGATATTCTTTTCATAAGTTGGTCTTTATTGTTAAGATCAGATCAGATTGAATGGTGTTGAAGAGCAGTTTTTCACATGGACCTTTTGTGTATTAATGAATCGGGTTGCCTACATTGATGTTCATTATTGTCATTCCTCATAGACTTTTTTTTATGTTAAGTATATACAGTGATGGACAATACTTTGGATTCATATCTTTTGCAGGAATCACACCACGACCCCCACGTACGCACATTTCTAGAGTCTCACGAGTCTGAATACCAGGGTGTGAAGCTGATTGGACCAGAGGAGGATATAGATCCTGAGACCTCACGTAATATTGGCTTGTAAGTGGGATTTTCAGTATTTATTAATTTTTTTTATTAAAAAAATTAAACAATTTAAAAAATTAAAATGGCTCTTCTATGCTTTGAATATTCAGTTAAATTCTTTTTTCTATTTCCGTTTCTGCAGCGATATGTGTCGAGACAACATTGACTGTGAATACTTCTTCAGCATAGACGTGGATGTGGTTTTAAAGAACGAAGACACACTTAGAATCCTAATTGAGCTCAATAAGTAAGTAAATAAGTTAGACTTGAAGTATAGAGTATACTTGACAACTGAAGACAAATATGTTTTCTTTGTTGAGTTCATGTCCTCTGTTGAAATATAGTCGTGTAACTGTCGGCTTTAAAGGAATATTTCAGGTTTTTAACGAGTGAACCTCTGTGGATAGCAAGCACGCATAAATATTGCATGTACAGTAGGGCTGCACAATTAATCAATTACAATTACACAATTACAATTATGGATGCCACAATTACGTAATCGTTCAAAAAGGCAATAATCGTTCAAAGTCCACTTATGTTACTTCTGAGTGTTTAAGATGTGTTTTTTTTCTTTCTGCAGGTTATCTTAAGGGTTTTTCCATTGTTTTAATTATAGTTTTAGTTTAACATTATAATACCATGCATATTTTTTATCATTTAAAGAAGAAACCAGTCCAATGAATAGTTGATATTTGAGGCTTAATACTATAGAAAATCAAATAAATGTTTTTCCGTTTAAATGTTTATTTTTATAAAATAATATGACATGCAGTTGCTTCAAACAATGGTATAAACATCATTCAGTGTAAATTGTGTTAATCGTAATTAATAATCGCAATTACAATTTCAAGCGAATAATCGACAATTATGATTTTTGTCATAATCGTGCAGCCCTAATGTACAGTAATGTACTTACAAAGGAAACCCGTGGTTCAAATTGGATTTAAAAGCAGACATAAATGTCAAGCTTGTGTTTTATTACAGGGCTTACGTGAATTATTCATCAAAGTGTTTAGTATTTGAGTTGTAAAGTTGTCAAACTTTTTCTAGGTGGACAAATGTCTAGTTATCATACTAGTTTCTTATTCCTGTGATGTAAAGCTGAATTTTCAGCATCAGTCTTCAGTGTCACATGATCCTTCAGAAATCATTGTAATATGCTGATTTGCTGCTCATTTCTTATTATAGTAAACATTTCTAAGATTTAAAATTGAAAAAATGAATGAATACTTTTTTGAACAAGGATGCACTGAATTGATCAAAAGTGACAGTAAAGATGTTTGTAATGTTACAAAAGATTACTGTTTTAAATATGTTGTTCTTTTCAGCTTTCTATTCATCAAAGAATCATTAAAAAATATATTGTGGTTTTCTCAAAAATATTAAGCAGCAAAATCTGTTTTCAGCATTGATAATAATAAGAACCTTTATTAGTAATTGAGCACCAATAATAAGTGAGCGTCAAATCAGCATATTAGAATGATACCTGAAGGATCATGTGACACTGAATGGGCGTATCACTTTCCTAATACTGATCTTTTTCACATGTTCTGATTCACATAAATCCAAGTTAAATTTAATGCTCATTTTATATGTAATTACCTTATTGTTTAATCATTCTTTTTATGAACCTCACAGGCCTTTCATTGCACCAATGTTGACCAAACCCGGGCGTCTGTGGACAAACTTCTGGGGCGCTCTCAGTGCGGATGGGTACTATGCCAGATCAGAGGATTACGTGGACATAGTTCAAGGACGCCGCGTGTAAGTTGGTGTTTAGTTCATATCATTTGTTCTGTAAAATGATTGAGATAGTTTCGATGGAAGGAGTTCTGTATGATGAGTATATTTCACTGCTCAAAAAATATGAAGCAGTCTTTGAAATTCATCAAACCGTGGCGAAGGGCAATGATGTGACGGTTCTGTGGTGCCTCCACAGGGGTGTGTGGAATGTGCCATACGTCTCTCACATCTTCCTGATAAAAGCTGATACACTGAGGACTGACCTCAAAGATCCTGACCTGTTTGAATCCGCAACGCTAGATCCGGATATGGCCTTCTGCTCCAAAGTTCGAAACAAGGTCAGACATTAAACTCAAGAAATAACTAATATATCTCACATCTTATAAGTATATATTGCTGATTGAGATATGTAAATTGAATTCCTAGGGTGTCTTCATGTTCGTAACAAATATGCACGCTTATGGTCGAGTTTTATCGACTGAAAATTACCAGACGAACCACCTGCACAATGATCTCTGGCAGATCTTTGAAAATCCTGTGGTAAGATAAAATCGCAACAACATTTAGTTGAATATTATACAAGACATTCATGCTTTATTGTTAGTTTACTGTTTGTTTTTGCCTTATTGTTTCCCCTGGAACAGGAATGGGAGGAAAGATACATTCATGAGAATTATTCCAAAGTTTTGAAAGATGATTTTATCGAAACGGTGAGTATTCAAACAAGGCATACTATAATAGCAGCATTTTCAGAAGATTATTGTGTTTAATATTACATACTGTATAAGATTATTGTCCTGTCTTTGAGAATATAAGACTAGCTTTCAAATGCTTGAGGTCAGCATTTTTTTTTAAAGAAATTCAGCAAAGATGCATTAAATTGATCAAAAGTGACAGTGTTACAGATTTTTTTTTATTTCAAATTTGTAGTCTCTATTCATTAGAAACTGCATTCATTTCTATTCTATTCACTAATAACAATGTTTCTTGAGCAGCAAATCAGTATATTAGAATGATTTCTGAAGGATCATGTGACACTGAAGACTGGAGTAATGATGCTGAAAATTCAGCTTTGATCACAGCAATAAATTACATTATTTAAAAGTTTAATAATATTTCACAATATTACTGTATTTACTGCATTTTTGATCAAATAAATGCAGCATTTGTTGTATAAGAGACTTCTTTCAAAAACATAAAAAAATACTAACATCAAACTTATGATATATATCCACTTTATTAAATCTTTTTTTCAAAAAAGATTTTCCTATTATCATGTATTGCATATATTATAATATATATATATATATATATATATATACCATATATTTATACATTTATTTATAGATTTATAATTTACTGTATTTCTGATGGTGAGCATCAGGAAAAAAATCTAAATCATGCTGACCCCAAACTTTTGATCTAGTCTTTTGTAAAGTCTTCATACTATATTTAACTTGTTTGTAATGTTCTGTGTAGCCGTGCCCTGATGTGTACTGGTTCCCTGTGTTCACCGACGTGGCCTGTAAACATCTCATTGAAGAGATGGAAAATTTTGGCCAGTGGTCAGGAGGTGGAAATGTGGTATGTTGTTGTTGTTTTCCTGTTTCATTCCCATGCTATTTACCTTACTTAAGATTTACTTGAGCATGATTATGATTTCTTTTGCTTTTAGGACAATAGGATCCAAGGTGGATATGAAAATGTCCCCACTATTGATATCCACATGAATCAGGTGGGCTACGAAAAAGAATGGCAAAAGTTCCTTTTGGATTATGCAGCGCCGGTCACTGAGAAAATGTTTCCAGGATACTACACAAGGGTAAGAATTACTTAGTAATTATATTACTAGTAATTATATTTCTCTTGAACTACACTATCGGCCAAATGTTTGGAATAATTATGATTTTTAATGTGTTTGAAATAAGTCTCTTAAAGCTCAGAGATGCAATTTTTGATCAAAAATACAGTAAAAATGGTAATATTGTGAAATATTATTACAATTAAAAAAATTAACTGTTTTCTGTTTTAATATATTTTAAAATGTAATATATTCCTGTGATTTAAAGCTGATTTTTTTCAGCATCATTACTCCAGTCTTCAGTGTCACGTGATCCTTCAGAAATCATTCTAATATGCTGATTTATTATTTCTTATAGTAAATAATTCTTTTTATTATTAATGTTGAAAACAGTTTTTGCTGCTTAATATTTTTAAGGAAACTGTAGTACACTATGATTAAAAGGTTTAGTGTAAGTAAGATTTAATTAAAAAAAATATATATATTATAATTTTTTATTCGGCATGGATGCATTAATTAATTGATCGAAAGATTCAGTGAAGGCATTTATAATGTTACAAAAGATTTATATTTCAAATAAATGTTCTATTCATCAAAGAATCCTGAAAAAATGGTTTTCACAAAAATATTAAGCAGCAAAATCTGTTTTTAACATTGGTAATAATAAGAACCATTATTAATAATTGAACATCGATAATACTTGAGCAGCAAATCATCATATTAGAATGATTTCTGAAGGATCATGTGACACTGAAGACTGGAGTAATGATGCTGAAAATTCAGCAGTAAACTACATTTTAACATATATTCACATAGAAAACAGTTATTTTAAATTGTCATAATATTTCACAATATTACTGTTCTTACTGTATTTTTGATCAAATAAATGCAGCCTTGGTGAGCAACTTTTGACTAGTAGTGTAAAAATGAGACATTCCTGACTGGGTAATGTTTGCTTGTCAACATAAAGCAGCGTTCACAATCTATTTTACTGCCATAAATGTCACATATTTCCAGTGAAACCAGATATTTGAGGAACTCCAGATATAATGAGAATTCTTTTATTTTCAGTGGCTGTTATGTACCAGAATGGAGGTCTTTCTTTGGTTGACTGACCTTTTACGTGTGAATGCTGCATGATGACTCTGCATCTGTCTGTATTTGTCTCCTGCAGGCTCAGTTTGAACTGGCTTTTGTAGTCAGATATAAACCTGATGAACAACCCGCATTAAGACCACATCATGACGCCTCTACTTTCACTATCAATATAGCGCTCAATCAGTTGGGCATTGACTATCAGGTGAGTTATGAAAACATGGTTATGATGCTTGCCTCTGCTATACACTGTTTTCTTTTTGTTAAATGCTTGTTGGTTACACTAAAAAACTGAAACGACTGTATCTTATTCAAAGTACATTTTTATATTGTTCTAATCGTTTTGTTCAGTTGTCTAAAAGCAAATAACACTCCCCATAAAAAAAAATTAAAAGGAACAATTTTGCTTAGTATTTTGATAGTATTTTATAGCATTCATAGTATTTTTGTTGTGCAGAACATATACTGGCTAGCTTTACTGAGTGCAGGAATTATTGTGGGTTTTAATTTTTCTAGTGGTTTTTGTTTTTGTTTTGCTAGTGCATAAACTAAATTTAAACATTGACTTAAAATGTTTTAGTTTTCGTCAAAACTTGAATTATATGCTTTTGGTTGATTTAATTATTTAAAATGTTGAAATACTTGAAACTGTAGTTTCCAGCATGCTTTGCATGGGACTGAATGGAGAGAGTAAAAATGTTGAATTTTTTTGAAGTTTTGTTTGTTTGTTAGAGCATAATGAGAAAAAAAATAGATAGTTCAATGTTATGTTAGGATTTAGAGCCATTTCTATTACTTTGTATTTACGTGTATATATTTATATTCATATAAATTATATCATATATATATATATATATATATATATATATATATATATTTAATATATAAACTTAAAATCTTTTTCTTAAAAATATACATGCAGGTGTGTGTATTTATATATACATAATAAATATACACAGCACACACACATATAATATGTAAACAAAAACTTTTATTTTGGATGCGATTAATCGCGATTAATCGTTTGACAGCACTAATTATTTTATAATTCAGTCGTGTGACAGAACATATATATTTAAAAAATTTGGCTGTAACAAATTTGGGAATTTTTTTTTTAAATTTACGTTGGCCAAAGTATAATTTTTCAGTGTAGTTTAATGCAATTTTATTATTATTATTTGTATACTTAATCTACAGTAATATAAACATGGTTACTTCATATCTTGAATTTAAGGCATGCAAACTATTTGTCTGTAAAATGTTCATGTCGTAACACAGCAGCATGTCTTGACCTGCAGCTCTCCTGAAAGCTTGAGATGTGGAGATACAGAAACTTTCTTAGATTGTCCAAGTGTTGGAACATGAAAGTGTCTCCTTCATGTTTTCAGTCCATCTCTTTCAGTCTCTTTGGATGTAAATTATTATAGTACATTTTTCTGTTCCTAATTCTCTCCTTTTTATGGACACTCATTTGTGCCACTGAATAAAAAAATTAAAAAGGTAATTGCGACTTTTTATCTCACAATTTGCAATTTTTTTCTCAGAATTGCGAGTATTACTCAGAATAACTCACAACTGTGAATTATAAAGTCAAATTTGAATGTTAAAGTTGCAATTGCATGTTATAAGAAATGTGACAGTCTCACAATTATGAGAAAAAAGTAGTGCTGTCAAACGATTAATTGCGATTAATCGCATTCAAAATAAAAGTTTTTGTTTACATAATATATGTGTGCGTACTGTGTATATTAATTGTTTATATATAAATACAAACACATTCATGTATATATTTAAGAAAAATATGTTGTTTATATATTAAATATACTTAATATAAAATATAAGAATATTAATATATAAATGTATATACATGTAAATATTTTCAAAATACATTTATGCATGTGTTTGTATTTATATATACAAAATAAATAAACACAGTACACACACATATGTTATGTAAACAAAAACTTTTATTTTGAATGCGATTAATCGCGATTAATCGTTTGACAGCACTAGAAAAAAGTCAATATTGCGAGATAAAAAATGTTTATATCTCACACTTCTGACTTTATACCAAACAATTACAAGAAAAAAATGAAGAAATGTGAGTTTATAGCCTTTAAAAGTCGCAATTGTGAGTTTATATCTTGGAATCCTGTGAAAAAAAAGTTGAAATTACAAGAAAAAATATTCAGAATTGGAAGATAAAATGTTGCAATTGCCTTTTTTACTTTTCATTCGGTGTCAGAAATGGGCTTCCATACCTTTTTCATGCTTGTAAAGTGAAACATTTCCCTTCAAATATGTGTCTGCTATTGACAGAACAAGAGCCGATTGTGTTAACGCTCAGTGACTTTCTGTTCAGGGTGGCGGATGCCGGTTCTTGAGGTACAACTGCTCTGTTAAAGCTCCCAGGAGGGGCTGGGCTCTCTTGCACCCCGGACGCCTCACTCACTACCACGAGGGTCTGCCCACCATAGAGGGCGTCAGATACATCGTTGTCTCATTCGTGGACCCTTGAACTACTTTTGATTGGAAACTTGAATTTGCTTTGAATTCAGAAGACTCTAGAATAATCAAATCTTGTTGACACAGTGCCTTACATTGTGGATATGCCAGTGTATATATATTTTCCATGTTTTTTTTGTTACGGAAAGGCATCTTTGATAACGATCGATGAGTGTCGAAAGTAGTTTGACAGATCACTTTGCAATATGTGACTTCTATGCAGTGCCATTTTACTCGTTTATTTATTGAAGGGATTAATCCATACAGATGATGTGGGTTTGGATAATGTATCTGTCCTTGCTTCGACATTCACAGGTTTGTTGAGCTGTTTTCTTTATTGATGCCCTTCAAGCAATTGGTGCTGCTGTTTGAAAACAGGCTGACTTATGGTTTGTTTTCTTACTGCGTAATGTTGCTTGTTTAGAGATTTATTTTCTTGTCTTGTCTATGGATCGGTCATGTCACGAATTTTGGAAGAAAACATAATAAAGAAGAGAAACATTTGTAATGGTTAATGGTATATAATTTTGTCACCCAAAAATGAAAATCCTGTCATAATTTTTAACTTGTATGATTTTCACAAAAGAAGCAATAGCACCTGTGTTGTGTCTGCAATCATCATCTGAAAATATGTTTTAGCTCTGTAATGAAACTGAATCCTTACCATAATCCATACATTTTCTGATTTAGGGAAAAATAAATAAATAAGAAAACAAGACAACGTGTTCGTGGCAAAAAGTCAAACCTTAGTACACTGAAGTTTCATTGGTCAAGTACAGTGGGTCTAAATTAGGATTGTTTTTTTGTTTTACTTTTAGTCTTTAAATAAAATAACTGTTAAAGTTACATGAATCTTTAATATGTTTCTAAGTGTTATTTTAGAAAATGTAAACCTATACGTTACGTAGTCACGTGTTACCTGTGACTTTTCTCTTCACAGTTGTTTAATATTAAAATTCATATTCAAGACTGCGTGAGGCAGGTTTATGCTTGTATGTCATGTACAAATCGCTGGCTTTAACAGACAATAGATTTCACTGAATGAAAATCGTCCTGAGATCTGATTACAGTATTTTTCAGGGGAAGTTGCTAAAGGAAGGTTGATTTGTTGCTAAATGACGCTGTGACGTCACTGCCTGATGACGTCATTACGTAATCACAACGCAAAATTGTGTCGCTGCATCAAATCTCAGCAAAAAATGCATTTTGTGTTAATTTAGATTTGTTCGTAAAATAATATAAATGCATAATATAATATTAAAATGTAAATAACATTTTAAATACATTACATTTTCGAAAACTTACACATTTTTGAACGATTACAATTTAAGTTTTTTTTTAAATTAGTAAACAAGTAAAACTTGTTATAGTTTTAAGCAGTGTATTATTAGTAGTTAATTAGTGTGCTACACTCCAAGAAAAGGCTGTAAAATAGGGCACAATACTACTTTTTACCTGCATTTTTAATTACGCATTGTATTTTGAGTTTTCGGGTTACAGCAGATAATGGATAATGTCCTGGAAAATGACTAGTACCTTTTCCATTTTTCTAGATAGTGTACCAACTGATGAACAATCGCAAGTACAAGCTACTAACAAAGTGTATCATAAATGAACAATTATGAAATTACGGAATAATTTTTTACTATTATTAATTAAACAATTGCAAATAGCAGCTAACTTAATTCACGTGATGTGTGCACTACTAGGCATCTTTGGTTTTCTCTTTTTGTGTAACTTAAATGGTAATTGTTCCTTTTTATCATTTGAGTTACTTATCAAATGTTGCTAAAAGTTGCCAAATAAATTTTAAAAATGGCTAAATTTGTTGCTAGGTGCTTTTGGAAGAAAAAGTTGCTAGGGTAGTGTGAAAATTTAGCAACAAAATTGCTAAATTGGCAACAATCTGAATGCGGCCCGTTGAAGACTGAAAGCGTTGCACGCCCCCGTGAGGACGGAACATATTTTCAAACAAAAACCGTCGCACATAGATTACGTAAAACACCTAGCCAACGTTAGTAGCTAATTGCTATGCTAATGGCGACCAAATAATAGCTGAGCTTCCGAGATAGACTAGGAATACATTGATGAAAACGCGTATTTGTGTTAAACGTCAAGCTAAAAACACATCATATTGATGTGTAAAACATACATCAGCTTTTTGACTACATAGGTAACGTTATTTAGCAACATTGCTTTCACGCCCACGTTTGATGGTTAACAGTCTGATGAACAGTGCGTGAACATTTATTTCGTTGTTATCACGGATCTTGTTTCGGTTTCGCTCAGCCTGCAGTGCGTCAGCAGCTGTCTTCGGAGAAAGCTCTTCCAGAAGAGGATTTTGGGGTTTATTACGAGGACATCAACATGCTTGAGGACTGTTATAAGATATAATCACTCCGCCCTTGCTGGTAAACATATTTGGTTATAAAATATACAGTAACGAATCTTAAAAACTATTTCTGTGCAAGTTAGGTTTATAATTTCACCGTGTCTTCTTCAGAGTTATAAATGATATCGCATGTCTGTACAACAGCCAGTCTCTATAAACAGCAGGAGAGAGTCAAGGGGGAGTGGCCTGCCCTTTGTAACCAATCAGAATCGCGCCTCCCCTGTCCATCATTTAGGGAATTCGCAATTGGGAATTATTCACATGGGATTGGCTAACATGTTGTAGGGGGCGGGATTTTGTAGTGAGGGGTGTGGTTGATGCTTGAAAAACGACTGAAATATATTTTATATTGGATATTAATGTATTATATTATGCTGTGATATTAATAATAACACAGACTCTACTATATAGTATTATACTATATTTTATATTTTACGTATTCAGGCTTGTTGAATGTAAGATTCAGTCACGTGATTACGGCATTGGGTCTAGTAGTGGAGGAGTGGATTGAAGCTGCTGTCAGTGACATTGCGCTCTTGAAAATACTCTGTAATGGAGCTGTGACTCTGATAGCAGTCTCCTGAAGACACCGAAGGTGCTGCTGGTGTTTGTTTGGGGATATTTCACTCGCTTAGACTCGTTTAACGCGGTGGAGACGAGGGTTGGAGACGCGCGTCAGTGACATTGGTCTCGTGGAAGTCGTGACTCTGATATTAGTGCATGTTATGGGTTATAAAATGATGTTTACATTTGATCAAGACTCTGGTTTGAGTTTGCACCGATCAGTGTAACGTTAGGTGATCGGTCACTGAAAAAGCAAATGCTGGGCAGCTGATAGGGCTTATTTGATCTTCACTATTTTATACAAGCTCCCACGCACATTGTCAGGTAAGACTGGTTTTATTAGTACCCTGTGTTTTCTGCTGAAACGTGTATGTGCGTTCAAAACATTTTGATAACGTTCAGATAAGCAGATCTCCCAATCAGTTCATCATTAACAGCAATATATATCTATCCAAATAATGTTGTATAATTAATAGACTTTTAGTGTGAGTGTAGACTAGTAAGAATGCTTTGCATAATATTAAAGGGAGTGTATGGGAGTGTTTCCTCTGCTTATCAAGAGCCTAATAAAGGATATACTTGTGTGACATGCAGAGATCTTTAGTATACAGCCAGCACCTGTAGTAACTGTGGTGGTTTGGCAGACTCTGTTGTTACCCTGGTACAATTTTTATGGTGCAATTGTTTATAGGGAACACCCTTTGTTGACTTTGGTGGCCTAGTTGTAATTCAAACAAATGCTTTTATATGCACTTGCATATTGCACATTTTTAATCTCCAAGTAGTTGGCATGAAATTACAAATAGTGTATTGCTGGATGACGTTTTATGTATTCAGCTTTTTATTTAAATTCTAGGATAATTATTATGCATGCAGTACAGTGTTATGATCTCATTACTTGAGAGATATGGAATATGTTATTTTAAAAAATGTGGCTTTCACTCTGCTGGACTGTTTACAGAAACGTTAAAAGGTAATTAAAAGTGATTGAAAATTTGGAAATAACAGTAATTTAATTTGCACTTTTTTTGTTTACTTCACAAAATTTTTATTTTTTGATTATTTTTTTCTGAACTATGTTGCCACCTGCTCAAAAAAAAAAAAAAAAAAAATAGACCAACCAGACCTATTATTTTTAATATTCAGAAGCAATAGAAATAACCTTGTAATGTCTTGGGCTGCACAGGCAGAATGCTGTTTTCTACACACAGCAGACAGTGTCCAGATTATTGGCATATGGCGGAGGTTTTCACTGATAGTAAGTTATCAGGTTAAGCCATCCTCTGATGTCTGGTTTCCTTATTTTAAATGCGAACAGACAGACAGCTGGACGCATTATTGACAGTTCATTTGTCCTCTTAGTCTGTGCAGTAAAGGTGACTTTCCAGAGTGCATGAACGCTTGATCTTGCACGTACCAACTCCAGCTCCAGACTCTTTAATATGACACCGCTCAGATGTTCAGAAGATCCTTGACATTACCAGCGCTGAATGTTGATAGTGTAACGGCTGAGGCTATGCTCTTGAACTGATGGCCAAATTTGGCTTGGTTTGAGGAAGTAATGTGGGTCTCAAGGTCTTTAATTGTATTTTTTTTAATACATGAAGGCCTGACTCAAGTGGGGTTTTCTTGTACGCTTGTTTTATTGAATCATTACAGTAACATTGCCACAATTTCTAGTCCTGTGTCATTTTCTTGATCTTGTGCGTCCTCAAATATGGAAACAAATAGTTTTGAACTTTGCTGAATTCTCAAAAATGAATTTTGAATCATTTAAAAACATTCCAAATGATCCTGAATGAAGTTTTTTACTGTGAGGCTGTAAGCTCCTTCTGCATCCATTAATAAAAACTGCAATATATTAGTGGCCGACTGATATATAACCAATGCAGGTATATCAGACGAGTATTTAGCGTTTTTGAATTATCGGCATCGATCGATACGTTTTCTGTAGTCAGAGTCAGAGGCAGGACTTTTATTTTGACAGCACCGAGAACCGGAGCACAAAACGTTAAATCACTGATTATAAAGTTTGTGGTGCTATATATCCATTTTCCAACTATGTCATAATATAGTCAAATCATATTTAATATGTACTGTATGTACAGTTAGTGTTAAATCTTTATTTGCGAAAATATGATTCCCAGTGCACACAAATTTATCGGATTACAGAGTGCACTGTTGGTTAGTGGTTGTCTTTTTAACTCATGTTTTTAACAATTTCTTTATTTGTGAAAATACCCTAATAGTATTGATTACAGATTGATTTACATTTTTTAAATCAAGTTATTCAATTATTTTTTTATAACTATTATAGTATATATTATTCAGAATAAATATAAACTTTATTGTAGAAATAGTTATGCATGAATTATTTAATAACAGTGTAATATCCATATCAGTTATAATAATAATATATTCTTAAAGGTGTCAGTTCAGTGTACTCAAGCAGAACAAACAGACTAAAGTGTGATTGTGTAGTAGTATTTTCAAGGCGGGTGTTAATGAATGGTCAGTCAGGGGAGTGGTTTAATTTGATTGTTCATAACTATCAAATGAATTGCAGTAATGTCAGAGTTCATTGAGGCAAGGCTATTCCCTTTTGGCTAACACACAAACTCTTCTAGAAACTGTAGTAAGCACATTTTGTTTGTTGACACTCGGCTCTTTTGGGCGACGCAGCATTTCCCATCAACACATGGGACTTAACAATAGCTCTGAGCAATCCAGTTAGACAACAACTGAAGGTGTTTTTTTTTCAGAGCAGTTCTCAGGGTGTGTTATGTTTGAGTTGTGTATTTCATTTGCAAAACATGTCTTGTAAATGTCTTATCCCTTTGTTTCACCTCTTTACAAGATTAAACGGCTAGAATTTGTGATCTTTAAATCCTGCAGCTACTAACAAGAAAACTTGTAGTGGGGCTTTAATGTCGTTTGTTGATTTGATACCAGTTGAAATTGAATCCCAACAGCACATGATTGGAGATTAGCTGTCGTTTAGAATTTGAATTGCACATCAGTTTCTTACTTAATATTGAGCAGTATAGATTTTTTTTGATTGTCAGTGTCTTAGAGAGCAGGGTGATATGAAGCTGATATATTTGATATTGCACTGTTGTAGTAAAATTTGCTGCAATGAAATTCATATTTATTTGACATATTTACTAAATTAAAGCAATTAAGAAATAAATCACTATTAATAATTATAAGAGATATTCAAACACAAGCTGAATGCCGATGGTATATGAGCAAGTATTACTTTCTTTGTTTAACAGTTCTGTGTAATGGTTTATTATCCAGCACTGTTTAAAACGCAGTAAACTAATGAAGAATGAGCATTTTGCAAAGTGTTAAACCACCTTGGTAACTACTCAGAACTGCTTTGTGGTTGTGAATTTTAATTTTTTTTTTTGTCTTTTCTAGTGAGATGTCTCTGGTTTTCCCGCGACCCAATACCAGTGTGATCGGCAAGAAGGACAAGCGACTCATGGCTGAGGTGAACGCCTCCCCGCTCAAACACTTCGTCACCGCCAAGAAGAAGATCAACGGCATCTTTGAACAGCTGGGCTCCTACATCAAAGAAAGCTCAGCCTTTCTGGAAGGTGTCTGCTTTCATTGCTCCTGGCTATTCGTTCCACTTCTTGTCTCATGAACTCAAAGCACCCAATGCTGCGTGCTGTTCATCTGTCAAGCTGATGAGAGAAACCTGGTTGATTGTGACTAGCATAGCTCAGATAGCAAAGACAGGTTACGTAATAGACTGGGAGACGGCAGAAGGCTCAGGGAAAGCATGGCTTAGTCAGCGTATCGTGTGTAAGGCTTTTTTCTATGAGCATCTTAGGTTTTCTTTAGGTGAGATCTTACAAATCTACCTTGGCAGCTCATAAGCTCATAGCATTTTACTTAAAGGATTTTGGTCTCGTGTTAGGTTGTTTTGAGGTCAGTCATATTTTAGCAAAAATTGCCAAAGCTTACTGAGTTTATGCTGAAGACCAGTTCTGTCTCTAACCCTGAGATGCTACACTTAAGTTCACCCAAAAATGAAAACTCTGTCATTAATTACTCACCCTCATTTCATTTCAAACCCCATAAGACCTTCGTTCATTTTCAGAACACAAATTAAGATATTTTTGATTAAATCCGAGAGCTTTCTGACCCTCCGTTGACAGCAGTGCAACTGAAATGCTCCCAGACTCAGAAAGGTAGTAAGAACATTGATAAAATAATTCTTGTGACATCAGTGGTTCAACTGTAATTTTATGAAGCTACAAGAATACTTTTTGTGCGCAAAGAAAACTAAAATAACGACTTTATTCAACAATTTTTCTCCTCTGCATCAGAATGCTCTTGGATATAATCAGAAATCAAAAATAATCAAAAATATCTTAATTTGTGTTACAAAGGTGAACGAAGGACTTGAGAGTGAGTAATTAATGACAGAATTTTCATTTTTGGGTGAACTGTCCCTTTTAACTTCAGCATTTGTACTTCAGTGCTAAATGATACCTCAAATGGTTGAGGAGAGGTATATAATTACTTTCCTTTGTGGTTTAATATTGAGTTGTTACTTGACAGACAGTAAAAATGTAGAATATCTTATATTCTGCATTATAATATATTTTCCCCTCATTTCTGATTGAGTTAATTACTATTATTATTTTTATTGTTATTATTTATTTATTAATATTATTGCTGCTACTATTACTATTACTCATCACCTTCCTCACCCTCCATCCTCTAATTTTTGTTATTAATGCTATTGTTATTATTATTATTATTACTGTTATCATTACTGCTATGTCTGTTGTACTTTATTTATTTTTGTTATTATTATTATTATTATTGTTATTATTATTATTTTTTTGTTTATATACTTCTACCCCCAACACCCAGTCACACTTACACACACACACACACACACACACACACACGTTTACTTAGCTATCCAAATGGGGACTCTCCATAGGCGTAATGGTTTTTCTACTGTACAGACCGTATTTTCAATCGCCCTACACCAACCCTACACCTAACCCTACCCCTTACAGGAAACTTTCTGCATTTTTACAATTTCAAAAAAACTTTGTTTAGTTTATTTTTAAACCTGTTTTACAAATGAGGACGTCCCCAAAGGGAGGTTTTTGGAGATTTTGTCAGGTTTACCTCACTTTTGGGTACAAATTTGTCCCCAAAATATGGTTAAGTAGGTACACACACACACACACACACTCATACTCACGCAAACAAATCATGTTGGCTGTCATGTATGTTTTGTTGACCTTGGTTATTTTGTGTTTGATTTGTCACCTGTAAATAGTATGTTTGTTTGCATAATAAAAAAAAAAAAAAAAAAGAGTCTGAGATAGATGATGCTCAATCAGGGCATAAAATACATGCATCATAACTTATTTAGAGAAATAATGCTGTCTACATGTGGTGCGGACTTAAATACATGAAGCTTTATTTCAAAGAGGATGCATAGTCAACTTTGAATTTCAGTACAATATAGTACAACATAGTAACAAAGGCTTGTGTCATAATATTTATTGTATATTCAAATTAATTTCTTATTCTAATACCAGATATATGTTCATGTTTAATAAAAAAAAAGTAGAATATCTGATATTTGCATTGAAATATTTTCATAATATTCATATTGAAAAAGGAGCTATATTGAGAGACCAGGGGCTGTAATTACAAAAATCTTCTTAAGCACCCTTCTTAAGATAAATTCTAAGAAGTTAAGAGTGTTCCAAAGTGCAATTTTCGACAAATCCTTAAAAAGATGCACCGATACTAAATCTCTTCTTCTGATACAGATAACCGATTATTCAGAGTGATATCTGCCCATAGTTTAGTTTTCTTAAGGAAAAAAATCTCTTCAAACTAATGTTGTAAACTATAAAATAAACACACCATTAAGTGATATATTTCGAGTTGGTTGTACTGTATGTTTTAACATACTTTCTAATGTTCATTCATGTTTATTTTGCGATATAACTTGTATTAAAGTGGAAAAGACCCATACATTCGCTTAAACTTAGGCTATATAGCGATCTGTCGCCCCACATTTAAGTCAAAATACATTTAAATCAAAATGACATTTATTGTTTGTATTTTGTGATGTACTGGATTTGAAAGCTGAGACTTTGTTTCTTATAAGAAGTAACAAAGCACAAAGCTCTTTGTGATTATTGGATGGGAGGTGCGTTACAATTTTAGACAAGTTGGAGGTTATTCTACCTTTAAGAGGTTACATAAATATAAAATAGTTATTGAGAAGAATTCATACAGACTTGAATGTTGGCTCTTTTGATTTGGACCACTAACCAACCACCTAGCATTCACCCAAAACACCTTAGCCACTGAATAGCAATGCCCTGATAACCATCAATATTGATGTAATCATGGTAGTTGCCTTTACTCTTGACTATCAAGGTGTTTTAAATTTGCAAATGTTGCTGGTGAAGAACTTAAATCATCAAGTGTAGTTAAACTGGTCTGTTTTTGTGACAGAAACCTACAGCAATGAGGAACTGGATCCTGTCACCACAGAGGAGCAGGTGACGGAGGTGCGAGGATACCTGTCCAAAGTGGCAGGGATCGGGGAGGTCCTGTCCCGCAGACACATGAAGGTGGTCTTCTTTGGCAGGTACAGTGCATAGCATGAATACAAAATCTGTGTTCTTTGTCTTCGTTTTTTCTTGTGAATGCTAGCCGTTCAGTCGCCATAAATTTGAAGGAAGTCACACGTTTTGCGTTTACAGGACAAGTAACGGGAAGAGCTCTGTCATTAACGCCATGCTCTGGGACAAAGTGCTGCCGTCTGGAATCGGACACACCACCAACTGCTTCCTACGAGTGGAAGGCACTGATGGCAATGATGCTTTCCTGCTCACCGAGGGTTCGGATGAAAGAAAGAGTGTTAAAGTAAATGCTCTCAAACTGCTTAATTGTCATAAAGGTATTCCTGAGTGATCTTGGATGCCTCTCTCTTTTGTTTGAGTCTTTGGGTGTGTCTGACATGTTGAGTCAGATCAGATCCATGCTGTGGGATTGGGAATGGAAATTGGCCTCTTGTGTAAGTCAGTGCATCTCTCTGTAGCAACCATAAATGAGCTTTGCACACCATAGGTGCTAAAGAGGGTGTGTAATCTCTTTAGTCTGGCATGAGAGGAGACACCCTGTAGAGCTGCACTTGTTCCTACAGATTTCAGAAACTGTGGCCATGTGTTGTAAGGTTGGCTGCTCTTTTCCAAAGCCTAGTGAGCTGTCTATGAAGGCAGCATGTCAAGGAGTCATATGTATGTTTCTGACTTTATGGCTGTTTGTAAAACTCCAAGGGGAAAGTTCATGCAGATTTCGCTCATGTTCAGGTTGGTCACACGATTTCACTGGGCTGACTGTCTGTGTGAGCTGTGCTTCATAAATCGAACCTTTTTGCCTGTGAAATATTGCGAATGTGACCGTACTTGTAGAGTATTGTTTGTAGGGCTGGGTGAATATTGGTGAAATTATCGCGGTTATAAAATTAGAGAATGTCCGCAAATATTGCGATAATGTTGAAAGTTTAGCATAGATCTCTAAAGACAGTAAGCCATTTTCACCGCCCCCCCCCCCACCCTTTAAACGAGTTTACAGTGTCAAAGGGATAATTCATCTGCTTTAAAATGTTCCAGTGTTTATTTGTTTGTGCGCTCTATGAAGAACGCCAGTGGTTTTGCCTTTAAAAATGTGTTTTTGAACGTTGTAGCCGATCACAGATATGCCTATGTCCATCAGACGTGTTAAAGTTAGTCTGTATCCTCTTAGTACCGCTCAAGGTTACACTTTATTTTAAGGTGTCCTTGTTACAGTGTACTTATACATTTAAGTATTGAGTAATATTAATTAACTACATGTACTTACTACTGTATATGGTTAGGGTTAGGATTATTGTTATAATATGCATAATTTATTGTTATAATTGTAATAGGGCTGCAGCTAATGATTATTTTTATTGTCGACTAATCTATTGATTATTTTTTCGATTAGTCGACTAATCTATCGATTATTTTTCAACTAATCTATTTATTATTTTCTTATCAGTTGATGAATTCTTCAGTTAAACTATCAATAAATAATAACAGTAACTTCTGCTATTAATCTTAATATTTTATTCAAACGTTTTCTCAAAATTAATACTTTACAAAAATAAATAACAAAAAAAGAAAAATAATAAGAGAAAAAGAAAGAAATAATAATAATAAATTAATAAAAATAAAAATGAAAGAAAGAAAATAACAAATAAATAGAAGAAAAATGATAGCATTAAATAATTAATAAAAAAAAAAATAAAGAAAGAAAAGAAAATAAGGAAGCAAGAAAGAAATAGGTTAACAGTAACAAGAAAAAGAAAGAAAGAGAGAAAGAAAGGGCAGTGATCAATAGAAATGCACATTATGGCTGCATTCTCAGTTGCTGTTTGGGACTGACAGCAGTTGCTTACAGGTGAGAGACATGAAATGTTTTATTTATTCAGCAGATTAAAACATCTACTTGAATACATATCTGCTTATGAATGAAAAGCTGAAGTCAAAACCGCATTCAGGACACTAGAGCGACAGAATCAAAAATGGCGTCATAACACTGGGAAGTTATCACAGCTGACAGCCCGTTTTTAATAAAGGAGCCCAGTCGAGGCTTGTCCAATCCAACACACAGTTAAACAACTACCAACGACTTTAAATGCTTAGCGAGTGCAAAGAGCGCGTTTGGCGCGCGCGCCTCAGAGCTCGCGCGATCGCGCCCACGGCACTGACGGCAGCTCCGGTGGATCTTAAGATGAACGCGAATCATTTCTCCGTCTCTGTGGGTGAATTAAACCCGTCATGATTATACAGGCAACTCGATGTCCCGTGCTGTTCCGTTCATTCAGCGCAGCTTTGAATGCGGTTGTGAATCCTGACAATGTAAAGGCGTCAGTTCGACTATGCGGTTCTGATTGTCATATAATAGTAGTGCTCTATGAACGCAACTCTATGAAGTGATATTGCCATACTAGCCTTTACCTTCTGCTCTAGAGTCTTGTTTTGTGTTAAACATGGCAGGAAAACGGTCTTAAATAGGGATAACTGCAGGCTCGCGCAATGGGCGTGGTTAAAGGTGCGACTCGTCGACGCACTCCATGCTAATCGACGTATTTTCATAATCGACGTAATCGATGACGTCGACGAATCGCTGCAGCCCTAAATTGTAATAGTACATGTAACGTTTAACAAGGACACCTTAAAATAAAGTGTTGCTCCGCTCAAAATGCTGGAGTTTTTGTTCAAAATTTGTAAAAGTATTGATATATGAACTCTATTGATCAATTCATAAGAGCTGAGTCTCTCATTCTGAGCAGAGTCACAGCTTACTAGGTTTTGGAAAAAGAGCTAGTGTGTACTATAGTACAGTTAGTTAAATAAATGAAGTTAGAAATGTGTGAGTGAAAAATATGCACTAGAAACAAGATTTACATTATGTTGTTGTCAAAAATGTAGATTTTTCTGTATATATCAATTCTGAATGCTGTTTCAATGCTCATTTTTGATAAAAAATTAAATATAAAACAAAAATCATATAAAATATTATTACTCTAAAAATTTAATTTTTAAATGATTTAAATTAATATTATCCAATATTTGAAAGCAATATTAATAAAGGTTGTGCAAACATAATTCCTAAATTATTCACTTTTATCCAAGTACGTATTTCATTTAGATATGTAAATGGCCTTCTGTCAGCAAATACTGATACTGATTTCTTGTTGCAGTGTTTTCAAATTGGTAAATAATGAGCAATTTGAGCAACAGTGACAAGCAATAAGGCAAAAGGTTTTGTTGTGCTAAATGAACGTCTCTGGATCTTGGCTGACTGTACATGAGCTCCCGTTTATAATTACACCCACATGAGTCAGGGGCTTTTTCCTACCAGCTGTCACAAGGTCACACGTTTTTGTCACTTGTCTCATGACCTTTCCTCTGCATTGCTATATTACAGGGCTGAGGAAATGTACATGCTACACTTAAGAGCACATTGTCTACTGTAGAGGAATGCTGGGAATGAGCATATAACTGTACTTACCAGTTTTTCTAGAGGTGTGCATGAAAAAGAGACAGTAACATTTTTTTTTTTTAAGTTTTATTTATTTTAATTCTTGCATCTAGACATTTAAAACTGAGGCTAATGAAAAAAGCATGACATATGTAGATATAGATCTTACCATGAGAAACCGTCCGTCTCAGTGATTGATTACTGTTTTTGTATTTAATTCAATATTTGGTAAGCAACATGCAAATGCCAGGTGTCCTGTTGTGACGTCTGGGATTTGTCTGCAGTTCTATCTGGCTTCTGATGACTTGCATACACACAGAACAAGCTGGTCAGCAGCTAAATATAGCCTACAGACAGTGTGAACAGAGCAGCTGGCTGATGGACGCTTGTGAACGTGTGTGCATTCATCAGGATCTGGGACACAGCCGTTCTCTTCATGCTTTTCCCAGCGTCTCTCTCTGTCTGAAAGAGGCCATTTCCTTCCTGCCTGACTGCATGTACACTCCATCCATGATGACATAAACAAATGCACTCCATTCTTAAGAGTGGGCCAAAGGTCATACGGTTTCCTCTGCCAAGTCTTGAAGGTTTATTACTGATCCTTTACTCTCTGGTGTGCTTGCAATCATGGATATTTAGGTGTCCAGCAGTTTTTAGACCTACAGGTTTGCAAATTTTGAAGATTTACAAGTATGGTATGTCAAACGTTAATTTAAAAAGAGCGAGAAAATCATGGTTTCAATGAAAAGACATCAGGGCTTCCCAAACTTTTTTGTCAGCCAAAGCCCTTAGAAAAAATATTTATTTGAAGTGCGCCCTGAGATCTTTTTGTTAATATTTCAGTAATCTAAAGACACTTTCGCATGATGACGCTTCTCTTATGGTAGTTAATGGTCACATTACATACAAGCAAACAAATAAGACTTTTTGTATTGTTTTTTTTAGTATTTTTACAATGAAAGCAATCAAAATAAAACTGTTTTTATTTTTTCATTTTAAAATTATTTATGTATAGGGCTGCACGGCCAAAAATGATATAGTGTTGTGAATTATTTGTCATACATTTCAATTTGAACTACAATATGACTTTAGAGACTGATATTACATTCACACTAATAATAACAACAACAACAACAGTTATTATTATTTATATTATTACTGTTACTGTTATTATTTTTTACTCTAATTATAAAAAACGTCTTATCATGTTTTCCATGGTAAAACACTTTTAATTTCAGGTAATCCACTTTTAAAATAGTCCGGTTAAAAGTACTTTGTAATGCTAATGTTTGCGCGCGTGTGTGTGTGTTTGTGTGTATGTTGGCAGACGGTGAACCAGTTGGCCCATGCCTTACATCAGGATGAGGATTTGGACGCAGGCAGTCTGGTGTGTGTCATGTGGCCGAAAGCAAAGTGTGCGCTGCTGTGTGATGACCTGGTGCTTGTGGACAGGTAAACACACACTTGTGTTGTCTGCCTGTGAGGCCAGAGACATGTTGACCGCACAGTTAGGAGATATGGACTGTCCTTTAACACCGTATTCAACACACTGTCTGTTTTAATTTACAGATCTATAATTTCTGCACATATGAAATATTATATTATATTGTGATTATAAGTTTACTGCATTACATGACCAGTTTACTCCATTAGAAGTCATATTAGCAATATTTTGTGTTTGGAAACTTATAAAATCTTCCCTTTCAAGCCCTGGCATTGATGTCACAACGGAGCTAGACAGCTGGATCGACAAATTCTGCCTCGATGCTGACGTTTTTGTGCTGGTGGCCAATTCAGAGTCCACTTTAATGCAAACAGTGAGTTTAATATGAACTTCAGTTTGTGAAAAAAACGCTGATGGACTGTGGGAGCAGAAGCTTAATGGAGTTTTTGCTATGTATTACAGCATTATGGACCGATAAGTTGCAGTAGTATTTGCACTCATTTCTTTAAAGTTAAAGTTTGTGTATCTTGCCAAATTGTACTTGTCAAGCATGATTATCTTCAGTTTTTCTCCAGTCCTTTTGAGGTTTCACTCATTTTAGAGTGCACAACTGGTGTCAGCTTATTAAAACATGTCTCCCCTCTGCCCTCTTAAAGGAAAAGTCATTCTTTCACAAAGTTAATGAGCGCCTCTCCAGCCCCAATATCTTCATCCTGAACAACCGCTGGGACGCCTCCGCCAACGAGCCCGAGTACATGGACGAGGTGTGACATACATAACACATCAAACAACACACATCTCACCACATTGAGATGGATTTTCAACCATTAATATCTTGATAGTTAAACCTAATACTATAAGCATGTGCGTGGGGTAACACTTTAGTTTAGGGCCCAGTTCTTACTATTAACTAGTTGTTTATTAGCATGCATATTACTAACATATTGGCTGTTTATTTAGTATTTATAAAGCACACATTAATGCCTTATTAATGCGGATTTTAAATCCCATTATCCTGCCTCATACCTAAACTTAACAACTACTTTACTAAATATAAGCAGTAATTAGGAGTTTCTTGAGGCAAAAGTAGTTAGTTAATAGCGACAGTTGATTCCTTAGAGTGTGACCAAATTGGACCTTTTAGTGACCTTTTTGAAACCAAGGTGAATGATGCATGGTGTTTTTGCACTCTTATAATGTAATGTGTGTTTGTCAGGTGAGACGGCAGCACATGGACCGCTGCACTAGTTTTTTAGTGGATGAGCTGCGGGTGGTGGATCGCGCTCAGGCCGGCGACCGGATCTTCTTCGTCTCTGCTAAAGAAGCTCTTCAGGCGCGTGTCCAGAAAGCCCAGGGAATGCCTGAAGCAGGTAGATACATTTACACCAAGGGTTCACAAACTTTTTGTCAGCTGAACCTCTTAGACATTGAATATTTACTTAAGTATGCCTGTGATATACTAACTTATTATGTCAATATGTTAACAACACATTCTCATGTTCGTGGGTTTCTGATGATGGTTAGTGGTCACATGACATGCAAGTAAACATATATATATATACACTGAACAAAATTATAAACGCAACACTATTGTTTTTGCCCCCATTTTTCATGAGCTGAACTCAAAGATCTAAGACTTTTTCTATGTACACAAAAGGCCTATTTCTCTCAAATATTGTTCACAAATCTGTCTAAATCTGTATTAGTGAGCACTTCTCCTTTGCTGAGATAAGCCATCCACCTCACAGGTGTGGCATATCAAGATGCTGATTAGACAGCATGATTATTGCACAGGTGTGCCTTAGGCTGGCCACAATAAAAGGCCACTCTAAAATGTGCAGTTTTATCACACAGCACAATGCCACAGATGTCGCAAGTTTTCGAATTTCAAATTCAAGCTTTCATTATGGTGGAATATTGGAGGAATGCTGGAAACGTTTGTCCACAAAATGTTGAAAATTCTGGGAATATGGAAAAAAAGTGATTCTAGCTTACATTGCATTCCCAAATGCACGATAAATTCAGTAGATGCAGAGATTAAGTTCACTGCGTTTACAGTAAACAGAGCCACTCTGAGAAACACCGGTTCATGGGATGCTCATGTGAACATTGTGCCGTGCTTCACTCTCATGCAACTCACAGCGCAACAGACTGTGGGCTTAATTAAATGGCAGCATTTGATTTGAGAATTGTACTTATATGTAAGTTATATTGCGGTTTCAGGTTTTTCTTATTAATTGTGTAGGCCCATTTACTGATTTTAATATTAGTATATACTTAATTGTTAGTTTTTCATGATTCACAAACACACTGCAGGGAAACCCTGCATTACAGCATCATCATAAGTCAAATATTCTTTCATATGGTCATGTGAACATTGTGAAATTTAGTTATGTGTGTGTTAAACACCAAACTCTTTATTTTTTTTAAAGAGCAAGAAAAGCCCTCTTTTCCCTGATATGACCCCTGTAAGAAGTTGTTTTTGGATTTCAGGTGGTGCTCTGGCTGAAGGTTTTCAGGCGAGAATGTTTGAGTTCCAGAACTTTGAAAGACGGTTTGAGGTGAGTGTTGTTGGGTTTGAGACTGTCTTTGGTGTAAATGTCTGTCTGACTCTCATATACGTGTGTCCTCGCAGGAGTGCATCTCGCAGTCAGCAGTGAAGACTAAGTTCGAGCAGCACACGATGAGAGCCAAGCAGATTTCTGAAGCTCTGCGTCTGATAATGGACTCTGTGCACATTGCAGCTCAAGAGCAAAGGTGAGCGCAAAGACGCCTGCTTTTCTTGGCGGTAATCCATCACACTGAACACTGATCCACTGGTGACACTGAAATGAGCTTAGAGCCTCACTGCTGTGCTGTTACAGTCTGAGGAGGAGATATAATTAGTAGAGTCAAATGTTGAAATTAGAAATAATATCTATGACATATTTAAAATATTAAATGAACCAAGTAATTTTGCATGATTTTCTGGAGTTTAAGATGTCCTGTTAGACGATAACATCTCTAATTTAAACTTCAGTAGCAAAAACAATGTTTGAGTTAAGTTTGATTCATTTTTCAGAATTATTTTAAATATCTTGTTTCAAATCAACTGAACAAATAAGTTGAATCAAATAAAACTCTGATATATGTAGGTAAATATGGATAATTGTGCATATAAATAAAATTTTTGGTAACACTTTATTTTAAGGTGTCTTTGTTACACGTTATGTGTGCTTACTATTATAATAACAATAAAGTATGCATAATTACATGCAAATAACCCTAAGTCAAGCCCTAACCATATAGTAAGTACATGTAGTTAATTAATATTGCTCAGTATTAAATGTATAATTACATTGTAACAAGGGCACCTTAAAATAAAGTGTAACCAAATGTATATATATTTTTAATTAAAATCACTACTGTATTAGTAAGTTAATTAGTGAGTTAGTAAGTGTTTGTTTGTTTTTTGGAAAGATTATTCTTATTTTCACCAAGGCTGTTACATAGTATTACAAAAGAATAATTTTAAATAATTTTAAAAATTCAGCTTTGTCATCATAGAATTTTATATAATTTTATTTTTTATTTTTTTCCAGTATATACAGGAATGGTCAACATGGCTGCACATAAACCAGGCAAACTTCAAAATAGTGTTACTACTTCTTGCATCACACGTGGTTAGGATACAGTGATTAGGATTCATGTTAAGCTAATATTGGAATGATAGTTGACTGTGCATAGACTGAAATGGATATTTAGAATGATGATTTTTGTGTTGTTGTTCAGGATTCATTGTTTAGAGATGAAAGAGGAAAGGGAGGACAGGCTGGAGTTCATTGAAAAACAGCTGGATCTGCTCACTCTGGACTGTAAGAGCAAAATCAAGAAGATCACAGAGGAGGTGGAGAAACAGGTGAGCCTCCATTTACTGCTCACCTGTTTTGTCTGTATTTTTCAGAATGATACACGTAATAACTTAAGTGTACTTTGGCCTCTAGTCTGATTTCACAAAAATCAGATTGGTGCCATTTTAGTTGGACTAAAGCACATATATGACATTTTAAAGGAAGAATTGTTATTTTAGTTTGACTGAAATTGAAGATTCATAGTTTATGTAAACGTTCATACTGTCACTCTTTCTTTTCGGGAACATCATATGAAGCCGTTGAGTCTAATGTACTGTATTAAAGTATATATTTTAAGAGATTTCCTTTCTCTAGTTGTTTATAGATATGCATTTTTCTTCTACATGTTTAAAGATGGTGGTTTCCTTTTGAAATTTGTACAAATGCTGATAATGTTTTTAAGACTACTGGATAAAGATACCATTTGTTTCTCTCCTGGTCTTTTATTTTATATTTTTTGTTAGGTCTTTTATATTTTGCTAAAACAACAATTTTTAAAAATATTTTAGGGGCTAATAAAATCAAGTTTTTTTTGATTCTGAATTTGGTTTTGTTTTCTCCAAATTCCTTGTTTCCTGTTTTAATTTTTCTGGATTCTGATTTAATGGTTTATTACATTTTATTAATGAAAAGGCATGGCTAATTAACTGAATTAAAAAAAAAAAAAAAACTTTATAACATTTTACAATAATATGGCCATATGAGATTTAATTTTTTCAGAAATAGTTTTTTTTTTTTTTTTTCTGTTTTTGATTTAATACCAATTTATTGTCAAAAATGGTGGTAATAAAATAAAGGCATAAATTAACAATTAAATTGTTAATCAAATTAAAATGCCATCAAAAGACATTTTAACAATTCATTTTATTGTAAACGTTCATAAGGCCACTTTTTCTTTTTGGGGACATCATATGAAGCCGCTGAGTCTAATGTACTATATTAAAGTATATATTTTAAGAGATTTCCTTTCTTTAGTTGTTTATAGATATGTATTTTTCTTTTACAAGTTTAAAGATGGTAGTTTCCTTTTGAAATTGGTAAAAAAGCTGATTTTTTATTTTTTTTTTAACTACTGGATAAAGATACCATTTTTTTTCTCTCTTGGTCTTTTATTTTACTTTATTTTTATAGCTCTTTTGTTTAGTATTAATTGGAAATGTAATTAATAATGTCACAATTTGAAGGCATTATTTAGGTAATGATCATTCTGGAAAACCTGATTATTGAAACAAGTAGGGATTTAAACTCTTTAGTGACTTTAATTTTCGGTGTAAGTTTATAAGACTATAAAACTGGCTGTTATGAGGGTGTTTCCATGTTTCATCCTGTTTGTCTGCATGTGTAGGTGTCTAACGCTATGGCAGAGGAGATCCGGAGACTGGCTGTGCTCGTGGACGACTTCCACTTAGACTTTCATCCTTCACAAGTGGTGCTCAAAGTATACAAGAACGTGAGTTGGACTTGAATTGGTCTTCCTCTAATCACCTGTCCATGTCTTCTCCTCTTCATTTGTATGATCTTTCATCAACTGTTCTTTAATGTTTAGTGTCAACATGGAAAGTCCCCAGCTTCCCAGTAACATCATGTGATCTTATCTACACCCTTGCCCTTGATCTAGTTTACTTTCACTTTTACATAGGAGTGTTTACAGATTAAACCACTTAATAGCTAACAGTTTATATGTGTTTGGTTCCTTCTAAGGAAAGAAAACAAAATAATATACACTGCCGTTCAAAAGTTTGGGATCAGTATATTTTTTGAAGAATTTAAATAAATGAATACTTTTATAAAGCAAGGATGTGTTAAATTGATAAAAAAGTGACAGTAAAGACTTATATGTTAGAAAAGATTTCTATTTTAAATATGCGGTTCTTTTTCATTTTTAATTCATCAAAGAATCCTGAAAAAAGTATCACAGGTTATAATTAATTATTATAATTAATATATATATATATATATATATATATAGTGCTGTTAAACGATTAATCGCGATTAATCACATTCAAAATAAAAGTTTTTGTTTACATAATATGTGTATACTGTGTATATTAATTATGTATATATAAATGCAAACACATGCATGTATATATTTAAGAAAAATATGTTGTTTATATATTAAATATATTTATATATGATATAAAATATAGGAATATAATTATATAAATGTGTATACATGTAAATATTTTCAAAATACATACATGCATGTGTTTGTATTTATATATACATAATAAATATACTCAGTACACATACATATATTATGTAAACAAAAACTTTTATTTTGGATGCGATTAATCGTTTGACAGCACTTATATATATATATAATTATAATTATTATTATTATTATTATTTTTTTTTTTGAGCAGCACAACTGTTTCCAACATTGATAGTAAATCAGCATATTGATAAAATCAGAATGATTTCTGAAGGATCATGTGACACTGTCGACTGGAATAATGGCTGATGAAAATTCAGCATTGCATCACAGGAAGAAATTATATTTTAAAGTATAATGAAATAGAAAACTGTTGTTTTAAATTGTAATAATATTTCACAATATTACTGTTTTTTTCTCTCTATTTTTGATCAAATAAATGCAGCCTTAAGCAAAAGATACTTTAAAAAACATAAAAAATCTTGCCGATCCCAATCTTTTGAAGGACAGTGTAAATGCATTAAATTAATTTAACAACATTTCATCATAGGTTAATGTGTAATCTTTGGAAGCACTAATACATGATGATGAAATATCTTTTGTGTGATGTTATAATAATGATTGATTTCAGGAGCTTCACAAGCACATAGAGGACGGTCTTGGCAGGAACATGTCTGAGAGATGCTCCAGTGCGATAACTGCAGCGCTGCAAACCACACAGACTGAAATGATAGGTCAGTATCTCTCTCGTACGGTGAGCTTTCATACGGCTCATCCAGTAACAGCAGCAGGTTAAAGGAAGGCGCTTGATCGTTGGAAGGGCCTAGGCACTGCGTGGGATTCGAGAGCAGGTGGATAAGATGGTGCCCAGACAGTGCTTCGCCCTCAGCTACGACCTCAACTGTGACAAGCTCTGCAGCGACTTCCAGGAAGACGTCGGCTTCCACTTCTCCCTGGGCTGGACCATGCTGGTCAACCGCTTTCTGGGCCCCAAAAACACACGCCGCGCTCTCATGGGCTACAATGACCAGGTAGCGCATGTTAATTGAGGACTACAATGTTCAGATTTGTCCATATAAATAAGGGGTGTCCAATCCTGGCTCTGTAAAGCCAGCATCCTACAGAGTTTAGCTCAAACTCAGAAGATTCTGTTAATCCTGAAGACCTTGATCACCTTGATTCAGGTGTGTATGATTGGGTTTGGAGCTAAACTCCTCCAGAAGCAGGATGGGACACCCCTGATCTAAAGCATTTTTAGGGCTCTATGAGATCTGATTTATATTTTCCCAAATTCCTTTTTGTTTGTTTTTTGTTTTGTTTTGTTTTGTTCACATTTGTCTGGATTCTGTTTTAGTGGTTAAATGAAATTTTTGTAATCAAAAAGCATATCTAATTAATTGAAATTGTCAATTAAACGGCAACAATTTAGTAAAGGATTTTAAATGCAGACCTTTGCAGGTGTTTTGTGACTGTAAATGCAGACCTTGAGCCAAAAACTCATCACCAAACAGCAATGACTTGTACATACACTATATAGACAAAAGTATTGGGACACCCCCTTCTTTAGAACAGAAAAATGCACTTCCAAATCTGTGGCAACAACATAATTCATGTATTTAAAAATTATATTTCCATCTCTGTTGCAACAGTTTTGGAAGAGTCTAAAATGACTGTACCCATATGTACAAGTCATTGGTGTTTGGTGATGAGTTTTTGGCTCAAGGTCTGCATTTATAGTCACACCAGAGGTGTTAAACTGGGATTAGGACTTGATCAATAATCAATAATTTTCTTTTTTGAACCTTGCCTTATACACAGAGGCATTGTGATGTTAGAATAGAAAATGGTCCTGTCCAAACTGTTGCTATAATATTAGAAGCACACAATTTCCTAGAATATCATTATATGCTTTAACATTAAGATTTGTACTCATAGAAATTACTAAAGTAGTCAAACCTGTTCATTAGAAAGGGGCAACCCAATACTTTTGGCAATATAGTGTATTTCTGTCACACTTTAAGACAGTTCAAGAAAGTCCTCATATAGGGAGACTTACACATAACTCACACAGACACTAGTCCATGCTGCCATTTGAATACATCTACAACCCTGTTTTGGATTTATTCATCCAGAATTTGCCAGATTCCGTGACGTTCCGCATTATACCGTAAATGCCATTTTTATGACTGGGTTCCATGATTCTGTCTGCGTTTCCATATTGTGGAAATGATAGGGCTTCTACGTCCTGTGTTGTGTCCTAAATGATCACAAATGTGTTTTGTGTTGTCAGGTTCCCAGGCCCCTGGCCATCACTCCGGTCAGCACCAGTATGCCTCCTTTCCCTCAAGGATCCATGACCCAGGAAGAGCTGATGGTTTCAATGGTAACAGGATTGGCGTCACTCACCTCTCGGACATCAATGGGCATTATAGTCGTTGGTGGAGTGGTAAGGACACAGTAAATACCTCTAATGCACCAAATGCATGTGTGCCTATAATGTTTCCCACACCAAGTTTATTGCACATTCTGTCTTCATTTACTCACGTTCATGTCATCTCCTGGTCTAATGACTTCAGCCATAATAACTGCTGGATTATCAGACGGGTGTGTTTGTGTCTCAGATCTGGAAGGCAGTGGGCTGGAGGCTCATTGCTCTGTCTGTGGGTCTCTATGGGCTGCTGTACGTCTATGAGAGACTCACCTGGACCACAAGGGCCAAAGAGAGAGCTTTTAAAAGACAGTTCGTGGACTACGCCAGCGAGAAGCTGCAGCTCATCGTCAGCTACACAGGATCCAACTGCAGCCATCAGGTTCAGCAGTGAGTCGGAGTCTCAGTCTGCCTCTGCATGAAGTAGTTGTGTCATTCAGACTTTCAAATAAATGCAGATTTCAGTGACCTAAACACCACTACTGCCCTCTAGTGGAGAAATTAAATATATGAAGTTTATGTTATGAGAGATTTGCTTTCTGTAGTTGTGTTGAATCCAGCCTTTTCCTTCTGAATCAATCTTTGTTTGTGACAGGGAGCTGGCCAGCACCTTCTCTCAGCTCTGTCAGCAGGTGGACGTGACCAGACAGCAGCTGGAGGATGAAATTGGGGATTTGAACAGCAAGATTGAACAGTTGGACAGCCTGCAGAGTAAAGCCAAGCTGCTCAGGTGACTGGATCAGTAATGTTTGCTTGTGTTTTTGCTGTTGTCTTGTTCAGGAATAGATAGTACTCTGTGACAACACATACACTACAGTTTAAAGGTTTGGGGTCAGTAAGACCTTTTCATTTTTTTTGATAAAAATTAAAAAGTAATTTAATACTTTTATTCAGAGAGTATTGCATTAAAATGAACTAAATTGTTCAAAGTGGCAGTAAAGACATTTATAATGTTACAAAGATTTCTATTTCAAATAAATGCTGTTCTTTTGAAGTTTATATTCATCAAAAATCCTGAAAACCTGGAGTAATGATGCTGAATATTCAGTTTTGTTGTCACAGGACTAAATTACATTTTAAAACATATTCAAATTGCAAATAGTTACTTTGAATTGTAATAATATTTCACAGTATTGCAGTTTTTACTGTATTTTTGAATAAATGAATGCAGCTTTGGTGAACATAAAAGACTTCTTTCAGAAACATTTAAAAAGCCTTACAAACCCCAAATTTGTTTAATGTAAGTGGACTCAAAATATTTGTAAAAATGTAAAAAAAAAACAAACAAAAAAACATTCTTGCAATCAGAACCGTTTCAACTAAACAGAAATAAAACAACGCAAAATTTTAGTTCAAATTATCAAGACATGTTTTAAAAACAAGAGTTACTGGAATGATATCTAAACAATTTTATTTATAAATGCACCAGTATACCAGTCAAAAGTTTGGGGATTTGAATGTTTTTTAAAGAAGTCTCTTCTGCTTACCAAGCCTGCATTTATTTGATCCAAAGTACAGCAAAAACAGTAAAATATTGAAATATTTTTACTATTTAAAGTCCCCCTATTATGCCATTTTTAAGGTTGCTAATATTGTTTTATGAGTCTCCTAAAACAGGTTTACATGCATCCCAGGTCAAAAAACAGTTTAGCTTTCTCAAAAAATAGCTTGAATTTTACCTCATTTCTAAATGATTCCTAAACGACTCGAGTTCGAAGAATCAGTCTCTCTAAACCCCGCCTTTCCGTGAGCACTCGCTGCTGTGATTGGTCAGATGCCGCAGTCCTTTGTGATTGGTCTACCGCGTACAGCGCGACTGACAATATGCAAATGTGTTACTTCGTGACGTACAGCTGTAACAGAATAAGATTCGAGTTCCTAACGACTCGTTTAGGCGATTGCGAGCCGACTCTTTTTTTTTTTGATAGACTTTATATATCGTGCACTTTCGGCTTCACAACTTTGCAGAAAGTTTATGTTCACGTGCTGTTACATGACACACTGCATGAAAGGTAATATTCGAAAAGGCATAATAGGGGCACTTTAAAATAACTCTATATTCTATTTGAATATATTGTAAAATGTAATTTATTCCTGTGATTTCAAATAATTTTTAGCATCATGATCCTTCAGAAATCATTCTAATATTTTGATTTGCTGCCCCAAAAACATTTATTGTTATTATTATTATTATGATTCTGTTGAAAACAGCTGAGTAGAATTTTTTTCAGGTTTCTTTGATTCAGAAGAACAGCATTTATCTGAAATAGAAATCTTTTCTAACATTATAAATGCCTTTATCATCACTTTTGATCAATTTAAAGCATCCTTGCTAAATAAAAGTATTAATTTCTATATTCAGCTTTGATCACAGGAATAAATTACATTTTAAAATATATTCAACTAGAAAACGGTTGTTTTAAATGGTACAAATATTTCAAAATTTTTTACTGTTTTTGCTGTACTTTGGATCAAATAAATGCAGGCTTGGTGAGCTGAAGAGACTTCTTTAAAAAACATTAAAAATCTTACAGCTCAAAAACTTTTGACTGGTAGTGTACGTAATAATAAATATCAACATTTACTTGCATCTGTGTTTTGAAAATATTTCACATACTGCAAATAAATCATTGAATTGATCTGCAGAAATTCTATCAGGATGTTTTGTAAATTAGAGATGCAGTTTAAATATCTTTTGTAATGTGCTGAGTTACAACGCAAGTTAGCAGGGCTAAAACTAGTTCACTGGCCTTTGCAAAGCTTATTGGCCAAAAATAAAAAAAATAATTTTATTATTCATGGTGTTTGTTAATTTTATATTGTTAACTAAAAGTTGGCAATTACTAAAAATGCTAACTACACGTCTCACTGTCTCCACAGGAATAAAGCCGGCTGGCTGGACAGTGAACTCAACATGTTTACCCAGCAGTACCTTCAACAGGGTCGATAGAGGTCCCATCTGAACACTATGAGCTCCCCACTGCTGCAGATCATCTAACACCTAGCCATGCTTTCAGCCAATTATTTCAGCATACCAAATATTGCTCATCACATATTTCTTTTTTTCTATCAGTATTTTTAATTTTTTTTGCATTTGAGAGAATTACAGTGTTGTGCCACTTTGAAGAGAGCTTCCTTTTGTTTTGTACACATTGTTTCTTTTGTATTTAATACAGGGTAATTATTTATTCTAGAGTTAAGAGGTTGTGTAAAGTGCTTGGCCTCTTTGTAGATTGTGTTATATAGATTCCCATAGAGATGTCTTAGTATGCCACAGCAAGCAAAAAGTGAGATGGACTCTCACGTGCCTTGTAATGAATCTGACGGCATCACAGCTCCGGTATGTTTGACATACAGTCTGTGAGCGTCTCCATTCCACTCAAATATAAGGCATTATATTTTTGTCACCCTTCTGGCAACATCGAATTGTTTTGAATAAAATCAGCAATATTATCTAGTGCCTCTTCAATTTTTTTTTTTTCCCCATACCTGCACTGTTTTACTACTAATCATTTGTTTAGTTTCAATATGGGACAAAACGAATATTAATATACTGTTGTTTATTCATGAATTAGATAGAAAAGCAGATTTATGTAAACCTGGACGCCAGTTCTACATATAATTACATTATACTTTAATTCCACTACTGTCATCCGCATCTGAAATGTAATCAGACTGTAAATGTGTGTGATGCATTACTAACCTGTTAGTTCCTGCATATGTGTGGTCTAGCGTACGTTAACCTGTTTCGTTTGGATTATGACGTGTGCCAAGTGTTGAAGAACGTCATCGGGAGAAGCTGTTGTGATGTGCACTTTATATTTTGCTGCTTTTTTGCATTTGTGTCCAGAAGGTTCATTAGAAAGAGAAAGGTACCTGTCAACAGGAATGTATAGATGAGCATGCAGACCGTTGCAATTTATTGTCACTCACTATTAATGTTACATGAAATAATAAAGTGACCCTGTTGAAAAACGAACGATAGCTTGATTTGATCTCTGTAAAGGCTGTGCTAAATGTCAGTTTTTCTTTCTAAAATGACGCTTACAAACCAGGAGTTGCTGTTTCGTTCTTTTAATAGGCACATGCACACAAATCAAAGAAAATAAAATTGTACAAAAAAAATCCTTGCATTTTGTTTACGATATCTTCACTTTCCTTTTTTAAATTTTGTTTATGTTTTTACAGACCCAACAGTTTTTAAATATGCATTTCTAATGAATGGCAAAGATGCCCATTAATAGTTGAAGTCAAGGATCCCACAGTACTGGAAAACCTGGATATATCATGGAAATTAATCAATCTTAAAAGGCAACAAAATAGTCAATCAAGATACAGTTATGTAGTCAACAGAGCTGGGTTGTGTAATCAGATTCCAAAAATGAAATACTAGCAATTATATTTTGAAATACTTGTAATCAGATTACAGTTACTTTTTATGGATTACATGATGACACACTATTCACACAATGGCAGTAAATTGCTCATAATTGCTCATCTCCCTGATTATTTCTTCTCTTTTAAATTTTCCATTCGAAAAACCTTAATGTCTTAATAGACTATATTCACAAATGTCATGTAAATACATTTGCAAACCATGCCTCTGAATTTGAAGGTAAACACTGGTGATAAATAGCTGTGAAGTACAGTGTCTTCAACATATCCAGTGACCTTCAGTTACTGTGGATGACAGTAACTGGACAAACATATTTCAAGCCTGGAAGACCTTAGGTGTAATGTCGTTGTTGTTGTTGTTGTTGTGTTTTTTTTCCAGCCAAACCCCTTAAAATATTTACTTGAAATAATATTTCAAATAATTTAAAATGTTGACAGTTCTTTTAATTTTTTATTTTATTTTATTTTTTTTAAATCAACTCACTATTCATTCTCTATCAACTTTCTAATGTTTAATGCATTTTCTGGTGTTGATATATATATATATATATATATATAAAGGAATTTCTCTGCTTTTTTGTCAATATAGTATGTGTAATTTAAAAAATTTAAAACAAGTTTGATAAAAAGTAATCTAAAAAGTTTTTCTAGTTATGCTTCACTCTTTGGTTAGACCTACTTTAGATATCTTTGTGTGATCTCAATCAATTCTTTAGAAGTTCCTCATCTGATTGTCAAAAAAAAAAAAAAAAGGAAAGAAAGAAAACTGTAAGAATAATTGAAATCATGGAGTCTGTAAGTGTGGGAACTCTTTAAAGTGTTTTCATACTTTCCCCCTCTGCAATGTAAAAAAGAGAAATCTGGTTTAACCAAAAACAATTAAGCTTGTTTTGTTATGTAGCTGATTTTAATCTGTTCAGCAAGCTCTCAAACATCAGTTTCACATAACCAGACATTTCAAAATTTCATGAAAACAATCCAACATGATGTGACATGATTTCTACTTACATTCTGATATAATGCTTGTGAAAGTATCTCTGATGTCTCTTAACTGTATAAATAAATAAATGAAAAGTTTGGCTGAATATTTTGAGATTACAGTTTTTTTTTTTTTTTTTTTCTGCTCCTAGCGGATTTGCTATTGGCTGTTGAAATTAAGATCCATGATCATGTATTATGATAATGGTACAATGACTTCTCTTTCTGACAGGCACAATACATTTTAATGTATTACTTAATTAAAGGAAACTAATTAAAGGTCCTTTAAGTTGGACATTAATATGCCAGGGCTGAAAGTTTCAATTTGTTGTTTAATTAATCAAATTATTTTGGAGACTTCAGCAATTTAAGGAGAAAAAAAAATTACAAAGTTTAGAGTTCAAATATTTGGGGTAGACAAAGTGTCTCTGTTGGGCTGAGATCATTTAGTTCCTTTGAAAAGTGTGAAGAACACAATTTTTACACACTTTATTAGTTTCTGAACATCAAAAGTGTGTTTGGTGAGCAAAGCCAAACTTTGGAGCTGTTGCCCATCCATAAGACCCGGAAGTAACGTCCAAAACAGCAGTTATAAGAGCATGTTCAAGCCCTAATTACTACATGAAAAACCTCCATTTATAACCCTGATGTTTCAGTTTTCAAACAGTAATTAAGGCCTTAATGAACAGAGCTCTGCTGCCCCCACCTCACATCCCTGAGCTCATTTGCATGTTAATTATCATTAGCGTCATGGGGGGAAAGGGCCCATAACAGCTAAATTAGCAGCTCAATCATGTTTTTGGCTACTCAGAGTGTCACTGAAGCACAACAGACCATAATATTCAGTCCCTCTCTGTCTAAAACCATCTTTTAGTTTTAGTATCTCGGAAAAGGACATACTTTAAATGAGCTTAGATCGAAAAGCTGTTTTCACACCAGACCACTCAAAAGTGTGGGATTTTACTTTGAAAACTTTCGTAAACTTTTTTAAAGCTCCATTTTAATGTCCGATTATTATTATTATTTTTTTTCACAAATCGCAATAAAATATAGGCTAGTCTTTAGTAGGCTACTCCTTCTACTAGGCCTACTACTACTACTAAAACTAATACAATATTCAAATATGGCTGTTTAATAAAAGAGACTGTACTTAAGTGTGTAGGCTATAGAGACTATCCCGTATGTCAGAGGTGTGTATCTGAGCAGTGGATTTGCTCATGTTAATGACTCTGAACTGTTTTACCAAAAGAGGGCGACAAAGCATCACATTTCACATTGGAAGAGCTTGACATTAGGGTTTCAGAGGAAATCTCTTTTTACGAATCAGATCAACATGTGCAATCCTAATATGCTTAATAAAATGATTTATTCATTTGTTTATTTAAACAAGAGTACGGAGTAAATCGTTAAAGAATGGGTCATTTGAAGGTATTTGTTGTTGTAGATCATCATAGACAATTGATTTCAATGCAGTTATATGCATTTCAAGTTTAAATCTACACTACTGTTGATTTTTTTTTTTTTAATGATGTGATAAATATGGTCATACATAAGAATTTTAACCCCCCTCAATCTATAAAATTAATTTTAGAATTTTACAGATTAAGGTGTGATCACTTTAGTCATTAAAATGAACATTTGTGTTCAAATTAAATAATAATAAAAAACTTTAATAAAACCTTTTCCCCCCATGATAAAACAGTAAAAGACAGGATGATTCTGTTGAAGAATAAACAAAAATGTATTAGACTCATGGATCCCATTAAAAACGTCATATTTTTTTTTCTTTCAGATTTATTTGAGCCCATGTAAAGAAATGAATTGGGGTTACAATGATAACAAGACTTTTATATTTTTATGATATAACTCTGTTCATATTTACCATACTAATGCAGACGCAGCACCCCTTTCATGCAGCTTTTTCTCAGTAAGTGCACAATGAGCCTTAAATAGGTAGGCTTTTTGATAAGGAAGTCATTTTCGATACTGGACATCTGCGCCCGAGACCTTATAATGACCCCACATACGACACACATTTTGGAAAATGGACGAGTGTTGGATTTTAGAAGATTTGATTTGAAGGAATTTGATTTCACAAATTTGCAAGAGCATGCACTGTTTTCCATATCCTGACAGATCTTGAGAGCAGAGCTGCAGAGTCAGGTGACTGCAGTCCTGAAACAGCACAGAGATGCTTATTCATGATGTGAGATAATATATCTGTAAAGCACAAGCCTGTTCTCTGGATATTTCATACATCCAGTAATCTTGTGCCTGATATAATACAAGATACTCTTGGTTTGCACTGGTTAAAGGTACAATCCATTGAGTTGTGTTTATTACATTGCAGTAGCACCAGTAATATTAAACTGCATTTCTACAGTAGTCATTGACATCTGATCAATAGATTTCTGCCTTTGTGAAAAAGAAGTGCACTTGTAGTGTACTTGAACTCTCAAAAGTTTTTAAAAACTGATAATAAAATATTAATGAAATAAAAGCCTACTTAAGTGTACTTAAAGTTAAGTATACTTAACTATGCTTCTTAACACACTTAAGTACACTTTTAAAGTGTGCACTTTGTAATAATATCAAATTAACAGTTTTACCTTAAAGTCCATTTTAAATAATTATATTTTAATAATTTTGTCATGCTTTAAAGAAGTTAACACTTATTTTAAACACTCATTTTTAAAAGCGGGTCAAAAAAGCACTCTTAAGTTCAACTAATTACATTTAATATAAATTTAAACTACAATAACTTTAGTTTAATTACCAATAAAATGTCCACAAACATTTACTTCATGCTTAAATATGTTCTTTTAAAGTAATATATTTCTATAATAATATACTTCCATAGTATGGCAAAAAAAAATAAAAATAAAAATAAAATAATAACATGGAAGTCAGAATTTTCATTTTTAGGTGAACAATATAAAATTTTAGTCGTGGATTTTAAAAATGCTGTGTACTGCTGTGTCATAAGATAACAGTAAATAAAATAAATATTGATCTCTTTTTAATCACTACTAAAATCATTGTTAAGCTATCATAACTATAATTCCCTAAACACTTGCGGATGTCTTAGTTCTGGTTGTTATGCAAAGCTTTAGTGCTGTATATTCATGCTGAACGTAAAACCTCATCATTGCAGATTTATGAACCTGTTTTCACACCTAACAGCCTAGTTAAGTGGGACTGAGATTAAATGAGTGTAAATTAGTGCAGGGCTGTAGCAAATCTACAACTGCTGTGGCTCATCAGTGTGGATGTTGATGCTGCTCCTGGATTCCACTGGACGGATGAATAGATGGAGGACAGGGAAATTTGATTTGGAATAAGAGCATGTCTTCCTGGAGCGAGATGTGCGTACACAGCTGTGTAAATAACAAGAGTTTATCCTGCATCACCTGCAAGCAATGAAAGCAGCTCTTCAGCATTCTGCTCAGAGAAGATCCCACGCCAACCTGAGGGAGCCAGAGCTGGAGCTCGCATTAAATAACATATGAATGTCATGCCAATAATCATTCATAATAATAATCAATAAGTTGTTTGTACTTCTTAAGCAATATTAAACAACATTAATCAGTATTAATAATGTTTGCTAAATTAACCATCACTATTTTTATGATTTTCATGGATGAAACAATCACTCACAGCATATTTTGGAATGCTTTTATTCACCAAAGATACATTAAAGCCTTTTACACTGTTTCAAAAAACTAATAATTATTGATCTATTGAACCTTCTGTTCATCAAAGATAAAAACAGCATCACAGGTTCCACAATGTGAGTTTCTTGAGCAGCAAATCAGCTTATTAGAGTGATTTCTGAAGGATCATGTGACACTGAAGACTGGAGTCATGATGCTGAAAATTCAGTATTGCATCACGGAAATAAATGACATTTTACAATATATGTTATTTTAAATTGTAATAGTATTTTACAATATTAAGAAGTTTTTGTAATGTTTTTACTGCATTTTGCAAATGTTGGCTTAAGAGACTTATTTCAAAAACAAAACAAAAAAATACTGTCCCCATATCCACTTTATTATCTTCATTTCAAAAATATTTTCCTATTATTATGTATTGCATTTATTATCATTTACATATTACTACCTCTTTGTTTTTGATTTGCTGATATGAGCAGCTCAGCTTTCAAATTCTCTTCTTCCTTTGTAGCTACTTTTATAAATTAGCATGTGTAGTATAGTTCAAAAACAGCTAGAATATGATTTCATTTGATTTATAATAAACTGATTAAGTTCTGTAACAATCTTTGTAATGGCGTTTCCTCAGTTTCAGAAAAATTTGTTCTACCTTCCTCTTTACGTGTTCACCCCTTAGTAACTTACTATAGAGAGTATATTTATAGAGAATACTATAGTGAATATATTTCAAAACAAATGTAGGGAGCTTATTCACGCAAAATTACAAAACAATAACTAGAGATAGTCCACCCCAAAATGAAAATTTTGTCATCATTTAATGATAATTTGAACCTTCTATTCATCAAAGCCTCGTGTTGTTTCAAACCTGTATGAGTTTCTTTCTTCTGCTGAACACAAAAGAAGATATTTTGAAGAATATATATATATATATATATATATATATATATGGAAGTCAATGGCTACCGGCATCTATTTCATTTTTGCATTATCTATAGCGGGATGCGAAACAGAGCAATATTTTTAAAAAGTAGGCCTATTTAATCGATTTCTAAAGTAATTCAAATGAATAAAGTTGAATAAAGTTCCTCATCCATTATTTATCCTACAGCCAAAACTGTGGTTGTGATTATATCTGTCTGTGGTGTCAAGACGCTTCGAAGGGTTTTATCCAATGATATCAATATTTCCCGTCACACAAGCTTTTACAGCGAGGGCGGGTGGATCGTTGCTGTCTGAGGTTTTATATTTCCATTAACCCGATGTGTGTGTAATAGCCCTCGTTTTCTTGTTTCGCTCTGTTTTATACGCTAGCCGTGTTCTTGAAGAGCTCGAGCTAACAGCGCTTGGCTGAAATGTCCCTCTTTGATCTCACATCTTGGCTATCGTTTAAGCGCAGCCTGGTCTTTGCGGTTTGATTTTACAGCCGCAATCCGGTGCAGACAGACTAATGTCTATTAAAATCGTGCCACTGAAGATAAGCATGCGGACAGATAGGCAAATAGAAGCGACTGCAGCAGCAGCAGTGATTGGTCAGTGACAGCACGCGCTATTAAAGCCAAACGTGCCAGCCGCTGATGTCATATATGAGCCTAGGGTGGGCACCGAGGGACAATATGCTCTTTATACATGCTGCTGCGCTCCGAGGCAGAAACATTGTTCGGCAATAAAACATTGTGGAATCAAAACCACATGCTCAGAACGCTTTACATCGCACTGCGAAGCTGTTGCGCGACTGGGGACCGCGCGCTCCAGAGTCATGCCACGCTGGTGTTGGACATTGCACGTTTTCATTTGTATCAGGAAGCTCAAATGAAGACCAGACTCGCTCTGAGACGGGCTGCAGGGAAGCGGGGTGGGGGTTTATGGAGATTTCGGGCGCTGTGGAACAGATCGCTTTGAGTTGACTGTTTTGACAGCTTCACAATTTGCTGCGTTTTGTTAACTACCGTTAACACAAAACAGAGGGGTTTTTTCTCCTAATGCTGACTATTGCACAAAAAAGTTTAGTCTTATAGACCTTGAAAAGGAAGTGCACTGTAGCATACTTTTAAAAAGAGTAGCTACTTAATAACAAACTTTTAAGAAATATACTTACAAACTAAATGTAATTTTTTTCGGACAATTATAGTTTAAATTAATATTAAATGCAATTTAAGAGCGCTTCTGACCCACTTAATAGGATTTAAGTACGTATTTATACATTATTTCATAATGAAAAAAGTGTACTGTCCTGACAAGCATTTATGTCAAGCTAAAATATATTTTAATGTAATTTCTATGTAATTTGTAAGTTTGTAATAACACATTTGTAATGATAAAGTTGCAAGTCAGTGCATTTAAAATATACACCAACGTTAAATATAATATTGAATAACACACTAACAGTTAAAGTGATAATTAAGTACTTTACTTTAATAAAAAATTTAAACAATTAAATAAATAAACTTGACAAACAATTACAAAGAAGAAGAAACTAACATTGCATTAAATGTGCAATTTTAAAATTTAAAAACTGAAATAGTATTTTCTTGTAAAATGTAATTTCTTTGTTTCATTTTGTTTAATTTATTTATTTACAGTATACAGTTAAAAAACACTATATTGCAATACAATTCAATACAATTAATACACATTTTCATAAGGGAATGAAAAAAATAGTCAAATCTCATTAACATCTCGTGTATATTTTTTAATGTTATTGGATTATTTATTTATTTATTGCAGTATTTATGTATAGTGCACTGCATGCATATTTGCAAAAGTTTTCAGTTGGACATATTCACCTCACTTCTGTCTGCGCAGATACAACATTCAGCCTTTGCAGTGCTTGTTTGTTTACAGTATTTTTCATGCATTGGATGCATATTTGCATAACATGTTTTCTTAACGAGATGCAGGAGGCAAAGAGGTGACCAAGTGCATCAGTGTCTCCTGCCAGCTGTTGCTCCGCAGCCAACGCATTTTATCCCTCTCCGATAGCCTCGTCGTTAAACAGCCTGGAAAATAAAGAGCCCAGAATTTAGAGAAGGGTTTCAGAATGAATATATTTTACTGCTTTTATTTAAAGATGCCTCTAAGTGCAGGCGTAATTTCCCCACTCATAAGTTTACATGATGTGGAATTGCATGCTTTCTCGAAAGTGGCTGGCTTTCAAGACACACAATTAAAGCGTGCCGCAGTGGGAGGCAGGGGCCCCTCGTTAAAAACAGAGCTAGTGCGCGCCTGTTAGCCATGCACGGAGATACAGTCAAACAGGTAACAGAATTTTACATCGCTCGCCCCGAGCCACGGCTGAACCTCTGACCTCTGGGCCGCCCAGCCGTGTTTGGGTTTCTAAGCAACCGCCGCACGTTTGGATTAAGTTACGAACAATCAGGTTTTCCTTTCCTGAAGCCACTGCTCTGACGCTGGGCTTCACAGGAAGAGTTTACAGAGTTTGACTCTTCAGACATAAAAAAAAAAAAAAAAAAAAGATTTAGTTGCTGTGTGGAGAGCAGTGCTGTAACAATTGATATTATCTGTATTCAGTGAATGCAGGATTTGCATTAGCATTCTAAAGGAGAAGGAAAAGGAGGAGTTTGTGATGCTTCTCTTCTGATTTTTTAGATGCACAAAAAAGTATTTACACTTTAGTTTAGGGACCAATTCTCACTATTAACTAGTTGTTTATTATCATGCACATTACTAGGATATTGGCTGTTTATAAGTGCTTATAAAGCACATATTAATGCCTTATTCTGCATGATTTTAGTTTAGATCCCTTAATACTATCCCATAACTAAACGTAACAGCTACCTTACTAACTATTAATAAGCATCAAATCAAGAGTTTTTTTTTTTTTGAGGCAAAATCATAGTTAATAATAGTGAGAACTGGTCTCAAAACTAATGTGTGACCAAAAAAGGGAAGAATATGAGGCCAAAGCTGTTAAAATGTTAGTGTACAGTATAAACCTTGAACTTTATAATGAATTTTGGGTAACACTTTATTTTAGAGTCTCGTAACTAGTTGCTTATTAGCATGCATATTACTAGAATATTAGCCATTGATTAGTAGTAATTAAGCACATATTAATGCCTTTTTCTACATGACCTTATTCTACATCCCTAATCCTACCCAATACCTAAACTTAACAACTTCCTTAATAAGCAGCAAATTAGGAATTTATTTAGGAAAAAGTAGGAGTGAATAAGTGTTCCCTATTCTAAAGTGTTAGCAAATTTTGAAGTAATTAATTTAGCTGGATGCTAAGGTACATGCAAACACAAACATTACAAGCCTGTGTACAGTGTATATCAACAATCTTTTAGATGTACCATCTATGTATTTAGTCAATTAAAATCATTAATAGAGGCTCACCGTCTATCCTTAAACACAAGTTTATGAAACTGAAGTTGCCATGTACACTGGGAGAAAAAAGTAACCTAGAAACCTGAGAAAGAATAAAAGGTAACCTAAAAATGGTAACATCTAAAATAACTGGCTTTATTCAAGTCTGAAATGATTATTTAACATCAGTGAACCAACCCAGATATATATATATATATATATATATATATATATATTTTACAAATAAAACTCATTTTTAATGTGTTAATTCAGGTAGAATCAGCTCTTTAAGGTAATAACTTCAGGTTACCACTTTTTACAGTGTAGAATATTTCATTTATTTAAGAAATGAAAGGAGATAACCTTAAAAAGAGAATCCCTTAAAAAGGAAAATGCTGATCTGAAGACTTTTTCAATAGAGATAAGAATTATGGTAACATTTTAGATTAAGGAAAACATATTCGCTATTAATGAAGTGTTTTTCCCCAATAAGCTCCTAATTTGCTGCTTATTGATAGTAAGTAAGGTAGTTGCTGTAGTGGTTAAGTTAAGGGGTCTAAATTATGGTCATGCAATAAGGCATTAATATGTACCTTGTAAGTACTAATAAACAGTCAATATGCTAGTAATATGCTTGTTAATAGTAAATAGTGTTCTCTAATCTAAAGTGTTACCAGAGTGATTAAGAGTTAGAGGTTCCAGTAACAGTCATATTGGTCATACAGGTCACCATTCTAAAATAAATAGAACATTTGAACACATTCTATAAATACTGTTCACAATGATGGAGTTTCCTTACCTTCATAATCATCATTGATCCTGTGCATACTTATCTTGGAAAATAGTTGTCTTTCTGGGAAGAGGATTCAGTTTTTCTTGGCTGTACCACTTGGCTGTTTCATATTTGACAATTGAGGAAGTTCTGCTCATCTTGGTGGCTGTTAGCGATGTGTCATTAAGACAGTACTTCAAATATTTATTCATGCTGAGGCTGTTTTATGAAGCTGAAGTGAGGTAAGGAGTGAACCATAAACCATACAAATCAGAATCA
>JAFVLL020029825.1:8376-27111 GCA_021397915.2 Tor tambroides
ACTCCATTACGAGAGTGACGCTTTAGCAGCCAGTAATTGTGGAGCCTCTGCATAAACTGATTCTTCCTTTCAACAGAAACCCCTGTGCAAATCTTATTGAGCCTGTTTAAAAAATATGTTAAAGGTCAATTGTTAAATTCTACATCAAACATTCACAACCTGTTTTCCATCTGTAATGTAAGTAACACATTTCTAAAGTAACACTGGATATCCAATTATGTTCATTTAACCATTAGGATTATAAAAATTGAGTGAGAACAGAGCTAGACCTAGATGTGCTCGTAAAGGACTTTGAAGCATGTCTGGTACCCAATTTTGAGAATGCCTTTTTCAACAGGATGAGGGGTCAAGTTCATCCTCAAAAGCATCTTGACGCATCTCAATAGTAATGCTTTAAGTATATATATGTGACCCTGGACCACAAAACCAGTCATAAGTAGCACAGGTATATTTGTAGCAATAGCCAAAAATACACTGTATGGGTCAAAATGATCAATTTTTCTTTTATGCCAAAAATCATTAGGATATTAAGTAAAGATCATGTTCCATGAAGATATTTTGTAAATTTCCTACCATAAATACATCAAAACTTAATTTTTTATTAGTAATATGCATTGCTAAGAACTTCATTTGGACAATTTCAAAGGTGATTTTCTCAGTATTTTGATCTTTTTGCACCCTCAGATTCCAGATTTTCAAACAGTTGTATCTCGGACAAATATTGTCCTATCCTAACAAACCATACATCAATGGGAAGCTTATTTATTCATTTATTCAGATGATGTATAAATCTCAATTTCAAAAAATTGACCCATATGACTGGTTTTGTGGTCCAGGGTCACATATTTATTTGCCATAATTACCATAACATGTATTACACTACAAGCAATCAAAAGCTTAGTGTTAGCAAGTTTTTATTAATGTTTTTGAAAGAAGTCTCTTATGCTTGATCAAAAATAAAGTAAAAATAGTAATTATTACAATATAAAGCAGAATTTAGTTCAATAGAAATTTGTTGTTACAAAGTACAAGTCTTTACTGGCACTTTTGATCGATTTAATGCATCGTTACTGAATAGAAGTATAAATTTCTTAAAAGAAAAAAATCTAACTGACTCCAAACTCCTACAACAGTAGCCTTAAAAGCTTTTTACATATTGTTTAACATTGTTTTAGGAAGATAAACAGTATCAATTTAATTTCATGCTGATTTTAACATTCACTAGAATTGAGTCACTTCCACACAGACCGAATATAAGGTGAAGATAAGGTTCTTCTGCTTGTTTACTGTAAGGTAAGATCAAAAGACCAGACATAGCAGACAAAAAAACAGACAAAAACATTTACCTAAAGGACGGTATCTGCGGCACCAGCAGGAGCGGCACTCCCGTCTTCCGCGAGGTCCCTGCCGGATTCTTCTGTGTTTTCCTCTGTTGTGCGGCTGAACCTTTTTTCCGCCCATTCTGGTTTTGCTGCAACGGAGGGCCTAATGTGTATGACCTCTGACCTCTGTTACCCCTGCCTCCAACCAACCCGTTGTCTTCATCACCCTCATTCCCCGTGCCAGGAGGTGAGTGGTTCTCGCAGTAAGCAGTCTTCTTCACAGCAAAAGTGGTGCCATTGGCGCCGGTCTCCCGCACAGGGTCGATTTTCATATAGAGACCGGCTCTCTGGGCACAAGTGACGTGAAACGCCCTGTAGCAGTTCGCTTTGTGGCACTGAATAGACGCCCCCCTCCCTTTCTGTTTGCACAGGTAACAGGTGAGCTTCCATCGTGCAGGAGGAATGTTCTTCACTCCCTCCACGGGCTCCAGGAACACAGTGTTGGCAAAGCACACTTCAGGGATCCATATGGCACAGATTACGTGGGCCCAGCTTCCGTCGCTGGTTTGCTTGAACGCACCTCCCCGATTCGGGCAGAGGACGCAATCGACGGGACGCGACGGGGACTGCAGACAGCGCCTGCACAGCCACTGGCCCTCAGGGATGTAAGGCACCCCGTAACACTCCTGGTGCACAGCGAGGTTGCAGATGTCGCAGAACAGGATGACATTGCTGTTGAGACACTCGTCGTCGAGGCAGACGCAACAGTAGGCATCTTCGTCGATGGTGCTCTGGGACAGCGTCTGGCTGCGGGACTCCAAAATGGACTCTCGCTCGAGTCGGTCAATCAGTAACTCGAACGTATCAGGGGGGACTGAAGCGTGTCCATCGGACACTCGCTTTTGATTGACCATCTCCAGCCAAGCCATGTCCTCCTCATCCATGTCATACTCGGCCTCATTGTCCAGCTCTTCCCCTGACTTTTCCATGTAGCGGTAATAAGCCACAGGGAGAGGAGGAGCCTCTGAAGCCATGAAAGTGTCCACCTTACGAAACGTAGGCTTAGGCAATGGGGTTTGGTTATGGGCCACCTGGTTTTGCAAGCTATACTGAGAGCTTGATTTCTTTTTGGCTGCATGTTTGCCATCTTTTCGCTTGCTTTTAGATGTGACCTGTTTGTTTCCCTGTCTCTGCTCGCTGTTCTCTTTGTTACTGTTGCATTCCGTCAGATCCTGAGCCAGCATCTCGTCCTCCGTTACAACGGAGAGCTGGTCACAGATGTTGATCCGATGGAGCCTTCCTTCCAGCTCAGTCTCCACCATTTTCTGAGCCTGTGCATACGTAAGTGTGTCTCTGGTCGTAGAGAAGTTCAGTCTGCATGGAGAAGGTGGACAGAGCAGAGCGTCTGTGTCAGCGTGGTTGGATGGACCAACCTGACCCTGATCCTCTCCTCTGACCATTCCTCTCCCAAAGCCTCCAGCCCTGGACTGGCCAACTCGTTTTCTTAACTTCCTCATTGGAGTCGCCCTCTATATAAATGTTAAAATAAGAATGGACATATATATCTCTTTGCAGGTACTTTATATATATATATTTCTATAATGTTACAAATATTGAGCAGATACTGCTAAAAAAAAAATACTGAGGCAAGACACTACAGGCAAAACTATTTCACGCACTGGTCAGTTTTAAGGACTTACATACACCATCAATATCTACATTCTGTAGGTTTTTACAGAAAAGATCATTCATTCATTTGCCTTGTAACTTGCCTAGTTTTATAACATGTAATTTTCTGCCTGTCGACAGTATATTCTGATTTATGGAGTGATAAAAAAAAATCCAAAATATCCTCTGTAAAAACTCTAACAAGTCAGAATAAAACAATTCCTTCTTTATCAATTTTTATCAAAGAAATGTATGCAAATTCATGCATATATCATTAGATAATGCATCATTGTATATTTAAGCATAAGATTTCAGAAAACTTATAACACAAAAACTGTCTTAATGCACTGTGAATATTTAACGCAAAATGTATGGTGATATCTCTTAGTTAAAACGTTTACCCTATTCATCCGTAGTGTCTCGTCTTAAACCATAAAAACCATGTTAGTGCAGCAAACCTCGGGTTGGTTTTAACAGCTTTTAGCAATAATTGGACTGTAAACATCAGCACATAATAACTGTCAAATGTAGCAGCTACTCTGCTCCTTCATGGTGTGTTTGCTGTAACATAAAAACTAAAAGTAAATGCTTTATTGTGAACAATAAACATCGTATAATCACTAAAATGAGTAGATACACATTTACAGCATGCATGTCACCCATTTGAAACGCTGGAAATAAATGTATATCAGGCGAACCAATAGGGTGCTTTGCACATATCACGTGAATAATTCGAGCCAATCACAGGGCAGACCTTCCAAGTTTCCTCGACCCAGTTGACGTAGTTCGGTTGCAGAGCGCTAAATACCAATCCTGAAGCGAGACAGACGAGTCAGCCATTTTAGCAGGGCTGATGGGCAGTCTCAACCTTGATTGTTTTTCCTGATAACAAACTCTGACGGTGTAATATGCCTTATTTACACTTTATCAACCAAACGACAAATAATTGCATATGACGCTATAGCTATTTGCAAGTCGTTTGCATGCAATGCCGTGTGCGTATCCGCAGAGAAAAAGCACTTGAATGTAATGAAGCGCCGTGTACAGTCAGCAAAGCAGCGCCTTTCAGTGCTGGAGCCATGTTTAGAGAGTGCAAGCGAGCAACCGCAGCGCTACCTGCCCCCGTGACAATACTGTTTATAGAAAGTAGTGGAAAATAAATCAGCAAACTTACTCTTTTATCGATCGCTCGAAACGACAGAGAATGCCGGTCATATCCAGGGGCGACAGCGTCCTCTTCTGTAGCAAGACGGGCTTCCTTAACCCTCCATTGATGAGACTGCCCACAAAAACGTTCCTAAACACACATCTCGGCTGTTTACACAACGCTAACACCTTGACATGGTGCCGGAGTGTTTCAAACAGGCGCCTGACATTATTGCAGAGTGTATCGGGTGCATTGAACGTTGGTTTGTAATTAAATTGGCAAGAAAAATACGCCCCTTTAGAAAAAAAAGGCGAATTCTCGGCGATGGGTTTGCACTTGGCGCGCGCATCTTGCGCACTGGCCTGTCATTGGTCGAAATGGTCACCGGGAGGCCGTGGAGTCTTACCGAAGCCAGTAGAGACTGAGAGCGAGGAGAAAAACAACACGACAGACTTCCCTGATCTGTTTGCGCGCATTGAGACTCCATGTTCACATGCTACATAAATGTCCGTGTATTGCATAGTACAATGTGGGGAAAAACATAATTTCTTGACGATAGTCGGCACAGTAGTTAATAATAATACAGATAATAATAAAATAATGATGTTTTAAACATAATTTTTGTCCTGTCCATTTTCCTGTGAATATAAAGACCATTTTTAATTGGTACTGTAGGCTGTGATTTTTGTCCACTTACTATTCATTATTATTACTATTATTATTATTTTATTTTATTTTGTAATGGATTTGTTTTAAACGACCTGAGATTATTTCATCTTTTCCTTTTTCCTCTGAATATATAAAAACCATCTTTCAATGTACTGTCTATACACTTTATGCTTGTAAGTATGCTTTATCATTTTCCCAAATACACCCGGTGTTGGAGGGCAAACTAGTTATTATATTCAATACTGGGCCATACTGACCTAAGACACTGAAATTTAATAATAATACAGATGATGATAATAATAATAATAATAATATAAAAATAATAATTATAATAATAATGATGATGATGATGATGTTTCAAACATAATTTTTGTCCTTTCCATTTTCCTCTGAATATAAAGACCATCTTTTAATGGTACTGTATGTGATTTTTGTCCACTTACTATTCATTATTATTATTTTATTTTGTAATGTGTTTGTTTTAAGCAACCTAAGATTATTGAATCTTTTCCTTTTTCCTCTGAATACATAAAGACCATCTTTTAATGTACTGCATACTTTATGCATGTAAGTATGCTTTATCATTTTTTCCCCAGATACACTGGTGTTGGAGGGCACACTAGTTATTTTATTCAGTATTGGGCCATACTGACCTAAGACACTGAAATTGGACACAAATGTTAAAATCAAAATTTCATGTATTTTCAGTTCTGTATATAACATATTCTGGAAGTATCAAGTTTATAATTCATCCGGCTCCAGAATATTCTATCAACCCACATTTCATTGTAAGTGTTTGGATGACTTTCTCCACCCCCTGAAACTCATTGGCTTTTCCCAAGCCTTTAGTGGGAACCCTCAAATTCATTATTGTAAAGCACACCACTGTCTTGATCGGCGTCAGTGTCAGTACAGCCCAAGCACAGTGGAATTTCACCGCAGACATCATGGTAAGTTTGAGACTGGGAGGATGCTGTTTGATTGATAGATCCTTAGAAAGTCATTTATGTCTGTTTCATTTGAAGTATGCTGGAAGCTCTGAAAATGCATTGCTGGTCATATGGTAGAAAGTTCTCATGTATTATTACTGTCACTAACCTCAACATAATATATAAATAGAATTTAATAGATATATGCTGACCACTTATTATGTGTATTAATACTAAATAGCCTATGTATGTGTGTGTGTATAGAGAGAGAGGACTTTAGTATTTATAATTGTAATAAATTAGACTATACATAGCATATACATACATTGCAAAAAATATTATATATAAATATTTTAACATATAAATGTTTTTAAATTTGTTCATATATAAACTAGCCATTGTCTCTTTGGCTTGCAGGTCAGAATCAGCAACATGGGAATTGTCTCTTTATGTGTAGTATTGCTGCTGGGGTCAGAGATCTGCATAGCAGGTATTTCCAAAGATTATTTATATATGGATATATAATGTAAAATTTAAATATTCTTGTGTTCTACTATGTCTCCTGTGAAACTGTTGTGATGTAATGGCATCACACAGCAGCACATCGAATTATTTCCTGTATTCCATCTTAGAATCAGTTCTGTTTCTGAAAGGAATACAATAGAAGCATTCGTTACTTTTACAGCATCTCGAGTAATTTCATAAACAGCAGCTACAATGAAATCCGTGCCAACTCGTCTTGTCCTCGCCACGTGAAGTTCTTGAATTTCACAGGCCTGTCATATGATAAATGGCTGGACAGTCAGCTAGGCACATCATCAAAGATAGTGACCACATCCTGCTTGGCACACTTCATACCACATTCTGACAGAGAGGAAGTCAGCCAGCTGAAACCCTCTCAAAAACAGTTATAAATCAATTCAAAGCCTTGAACAAGCACAACAGTGTTTAAGACATGCCAAGCTATGACAGAACGTCGAGGACCCTCTGTGTCTGTCATAAATTCAATAGGAGGAGCTGATGAGTGTCAACATCACTCTATGGTGTTGATGGAGTCCTGAGGGCCTCGCTCAACTTTAGTTTCAGATACTCTTTGACTGCCCTTACCAGGCCTTCGTGATCAAGTGACAAAAAACAGTAACTCCAATTAGTCACAGTTCAGCCCTGCAAGGAGATTGTTGTCTCTCACTTTTGAGAAAAACACAGCCAAACTTTGCGGGCTCCGGAAACCCGGAAGCTGCCTAAGAGGGCATCAAACGCAGCCGTGCCATTCACTCATCATTATCTCCCCGAGATTCGCAGACTGAGTGAGGATGGGGCTGCCGAACAAAAGGTTCTCTGATGACTCTGGCTAATTTAAGATGGAGCTATTTGTGACACAAATGCAGCAGGAAATGAGACTCCCAGCCAGAGGACTGATTTGGCAGATCAATAGAGGAGCCACTGAAATCTTGGCCATGTCTCTCGATGTCAACTTGAGGTCACTTTTGAACAAACACACTCTTGAACAGATCTGAGGTTTTCAAATGTGTTTACTCAGTAGGACTCTGTTTTGTTTATCGACTTCAATCCTTTCAAATGTATAGATGAGTCCTGTGATGTGATTCTTACTATTATCTACACTACTGTTCAAAAGTTTGGGTTCAGTAAGATTTTTATGTATATATTTATTTGAAAGAAATTAAGGTCCCACTTTATATTAAGTGGCCTTAACTACTATGTACTCACATTAAAATTAATCATTTGGTACAATACACTTATTGTGTACATACATGTTTTACATTGTACTTATATTTTAAAGATGCCTGCATGAAATTACATCTGTAATTAATTTCTGTAATTACATTTATAATTACACTATTGACCCATCCCTTACACCTTAACCCACCCTTAAACCTATCCATACCACCAAACCTGACACTAATCTTACCCGTATCCCACCTCAATAGCAGCAGAAGTCTTTTGCAATACAATATGAACACAATAAGTGCAATGTACTTATTTTCTGATGTAAGTACATAGTAGTTAAGGCCACCTAATATAAAGTGGGACCGAAATGAATACTTGTATTCAGCAAGGATGCTTTTAAGGTTTGAAATTAACACTGCTCTTTTGAACGTCATATTCACAGTTTCCACAAAAATGTTAAGCAGCACAACTGTTGTCAACATTGATAATTTTAAAAATATTTATTGAGCAGCAAATCAGCTAATTAGAATATTATTTCATATTTCTGAAGGATAATGTGACACTGAAGACTGGAGTAATGGCTGCTGAAAATTCAACTTTGCCAACATGAATAAATTACATTTTTAAAATATATTGAAATAGAATTGTAACAATATTTAACAATATACTGTTTTTACTGTATTTTTGATCAAATAAATGCAAATGCAAATAAAAAATCTCCACCGACTCTACGTATTTGAGCGATAGCATATATAAATGTATTTGTATTCATAATAAATTCATTATATTAATAATATTTTATTATAATGTTTCCATTTCAGCAAGGCAAGAACTGATAGTTACCACCATAAAGGTAAGGATTGAAATAAGTGAAAAATTATAAATCATGATGTTATTTTTGTATTTTCATATTATTTATAATAACAATAATTTCATTGTATTAATAGTTTATTATTTACATGATATAACATTTTTTGATTTCAGCAAGACCCCTACACAATGAGCAAGGGATCGCAGCTGGAAGGCTACTGTATGGATCTGCTCACTGAGCTGGCTAAGAAACTGGGTTTCAAATACAAAGTTCACCTGGTGAAGGATGGAGCGTATGGCCGGCAGGATGAAAGTGGAAACTGGAACGGAATGATCGGGGAGGTTGTTAGAGGGGTATGTGATGAATTTTGCAGGAAAATACTCAATAATTCTAGCACTGTACTGATGCATATAAATTGAAAACCAGCACAGCAATTAAATAATCTCCATGATATTAATCCTTCCTAGGTAATGTCAAACCTTTCATGTATTTTGTTCACAGGAAGCTGATCTCGCCATGGCTCCCCTCACTCTCACTGCTGCCCGTGAGAAGGCAGTGGGAATGACAAAACCTTACATGCAGACCGGAATCAGTATCCTCCTCCGCAAAGATATTGTTTCTGAAGAGGCCGGGTTTTTTGACTTCCTCTCTCCCTTCTCTGGGGAGACCTGGTTCGGCATCCTGATTGCATACTTTGTGACTGCAGTCTGCATCTGCATTGTGGGAAGGTCAGAGGAAGGAGGAGAGCACCACAGACACATAGAACAAGAGCCCTTACTCATTTACTGCTCAAAACATTTTATTAGTAAAACTGCTGTACTGTTGTCCAGGATGGTTTCTGAATAGGATACTGAAAGTCAGTTCTACATTTGTCTTTTTATATCAAGGTTGAGTCCATGTGAATGGAGTCAGCCTGAGACAGAGCCAAATCACTTCACTCTACTTCACAGTTTGTGGTACACTGCGGGAGCCCTAAGCTTGCAAGGTATTCATGTGTGCCAGTGGTTCCCAGCCACGTTCCTGGAGGCCCCCCAGCACTGAATGTTTTCCATGTGTCCTTAATCAAACACACCTGATTCAGATCATCAGCTCATTAGTAGAGACTCCAAAACCTAAAATGGGTGTGTCAGACAAAGGAGAGATGCAAAATGTGCAGTGTTGGGGGGCCTCCAGGAACGTGATTGGGAACCACTGATGTATGAATCATGTATAAATAGCAGTTTTTAGGGGTCATGCACTGAAAAGCCTAAAATCCTGACCCTTCGAATGCAGAATATATTTTATCATCTGTTCAGTGTCCACCATATCCCTTATGGCCATTTTGATCTGGGTTTTTTTGGCTACACGTTTTGCAGTATCTGTGGAATCTTTGCCAAATTTATTTTCATGTTTACCAGGTCCATCAGTTTTATACAAGTAATATTTTTTTGCTATTATAGTTTTAAAGGGCACTTTTTTACAAGATGTAATATTGGCCTTGGATGTCCCCAGAATGTGTCTGTGAAGTTTCAGCCCAAAATACCCAACAGATCATTTATTATAACAGCTGGAAAATGTCATTTTTGGGGTGTGTCTAAAAAAAAGAGCTGATTTGGAGTGTATCGCTTTAAATGCAAATGAGCTGCATATTCCCGCCCCGTCTCCAGAAGAAGGCGTCGCGTATAAGTCTCTCTCTATGGTCTCTCCGAATTGTACGGAGCCCCAGAAGTCACCTGTAGGAAAAAAAAAAAAATCAATCCGTGGCGACGGTTTTTCAATTCGTCCCCTCATTTTATAAACCATACTCACAAATTCTTAAACTGTTCCCTCGGTTTAACAAATCGTGCTCACGGATTAACAAACCGTGCCCACGAATTTCCAATCCTTGTGCACAGATTTTGTAAACCGTACCTTCGGTTTTTAAATCCGTTCCAACGAATTCATAATCCGTGCGCACGCTTTCGCAATCCATTCCCACTGGTTTGTAAACTGTACTCACGGATTTGTGGCCCCGCCCCCGGATGCATTGTATTGTGTTTAAACTTTATTTTTTAATAAAAACCATTCCCTGTGTTTTATCCTATTGGTGATTAATGTAAAATAGGTAAACGCAAAAAGAAGACTATTTTGTGAGTGCGGATCATGGTAATTTAATAGATTAATGCAACAAAATAAAATATTAAGTGACGGAAGAGCGGTGCAAATGGCTTTGTAAACTTTATTATTCAGAATAGAGAATTTCCTGAATTTTCTAAAAAAAAAAGGAGAGGAGTGCAGTGCAATGTTATAATAGGCTAGGCCTAGTTATTTGATAATAACATCAACCAGTGAAGCCTTACATGCATCTAACTCTGGGGGAAAAAGCTTAGAATAATAAAATCACCAAAATAAGTTTTCATGTTAAGAATGAATACAAACACATTCCAAAACTGTAAAGGTTATGCATTTAGAAAAAAGCTTTTATCCAAAAAGACTTACAAAAGAGGAACAAAGCAATTAGTCAAAAGTCAGCCATACACAATGCCAGGTTTATTAGACAATAACAATAAAGTGCTAAGTTTATCATAAATAAACACAAGATTTTGACGCACATCATTCTTATTAGATCGTTGTATTCCACCTCAAGTCGTTTTGGATAAAAGCTTCATGTTAAGAATGAATAGTGCACAAACACATTTCCAAAACTGTAAAAGGTTATTTAAAAATAAAGCATTCATTATTTTATGATAAAAATATTACTGTCTTATGTGCCCTCATTTATTATAAAATAATAATACAATAACAATAATAATAATAATTATTATTATTACTAATATTACTACTAATATTATTATTAGGCTACCATTGTTATTATTACATTTACATATGCATTTATAAAAAGCTTTTATCTAAAACTATTTACAAAAGAGGACAAGAGCAGTAAAACGTCAGTCATAATACACAATGCCAGGTTTATTAGACAATAATAATAAAGTGCTACAAATAAACATAAGATTTTTGATGCACATTCTTATTAAATTGTTGTATTCCACCTCGCACCCGCTACAATTGATAGAGAATCACTGTAAGCATGCAGTTAAGACAATTTGATGTATTCCACTTAATAATACACAATAAAACAATATACAGTAAGAGTTGTTCTTCTAAAATGAGTCCGTGAGTACAGTTTACAAACCCGTGTAAATGGATTGCGAAAGCGTGCGCACGGATTTTGAATTCATGGGTACTGATTTAAAAACCGAAGGTACAGTTTACAAAATCTGTGCGCACGGATTGGAAATTTGTAGGTACAATTTGTTAATCCGTGGGCATGGTTGTTAAACCAAGGGAACAGTTTAAGAATTCATGAGTACGGTTTATAAAATGAGGGGACGAATTGCAAAACCGTCGCCACGGATTGATATTTTTTCTTCCTACCGGTGACTTCCGGGGCTCCGTAGAATTGCATATCTAACGTATAGCAATAAATGGCGCAAACTAAACTCACAAGCTCGGCGCTGATCAGTTAAAGATACTTAATATACGCACACAAATATACGGTTAAAATGCTAAGCACTATAACGATATGACATTCACAAAGGAGTCTGGAGTGATACACGTATTTAGGTAGATTTGAGGCGCATTACCTTGAAAAATGAAAGTAATCCACCGTGTCCTCAGCAGCTCAGATGTTGGGAGAAAATGAAGACTCTTACGTTTGGTCTTACATCCAAACACAGAGCACCGGGATTGCTTGCGAGACATTGTTGACGTTACAGCTGCTCGAGCGTGGAGCGTTCAACCCCTGAAGGCGGAAACTATAGCAATGCAGGGCTGTCAATCAACCCCCGTGGCCCGGCCCTCCGAAATGTGATGTCACACTGCGGTGAGAATCAAAACGGCTTGCCTCGTGAGACTGTCTTGGTTTAAAGGGGATTAAAAAATGAGGAGTGGGTGGATTTTTATCATTGTAGGGTTGTTGTGTTCACATACTGCCAACACACATTTATGTCCAAACACCATGTAAAAGTGGATTTTGCATAATAGGTGCCTTTTAATTAATATTATGAATTAGCATTTGTTTTTATTTTTTCCGTTTTCATTTTAATTGTGTTATTTGCCTTTGTCTTTTTTTTTTTTTTTTTTAATATTACTATTTATGTTTCATTTAATTTTTTTTTATCTTATTTAATTCCAGATGCTTCAACGTAAACTTCAGTTTTTAATCAAATATTTATATTATTTCAGCTTTATTTCAGTTTTCAGGCCTTTTTTTATTTTATTTTTTATTTTTAGTTCAGTTTTAGTTTTGATTAATTTCCAGTTAGTTATTAAGCTTATTTTACTTAGTTGCCAAGACACCATTTGTAATTTTCATTTTTTTTATGTATTACCATTTAGCTTTATTTAAGTTTTTCAGACCCTTCTTTAGTTTATTTTATATGGTGTTATATTGTATATTATAGTTTATTATATTTTATGTTACATTAGGTTTAATTTATTTTTATTTTTTAGTTTTCAGTTTTAGTTTTTATTAATTTGCAGTTTTAAATAATAATCATTTTAGTGCTTCAAATTAAACTTTAGTTAGTTGCCAAGGCACCATTTCTAATTTTCATTTAGTGTGTTTTCCATCTAATAATTATTTTATTTCAGCTTTATGTCAGTTAACAAAAGTGTTTTCAATGGTTTTAGTCTATGACAATAACACTGTTGTCTGTAAACAGAAAATAGTCCAGCTACTACAGCAGCAGCATTCCAAGTTTTTTTTCAACCACAGACGGCAATAAAGAAGCGAAAGTAGTGCACCATTACCAATTTTCTGGTGAAGATGCCAAACAGTGGAGCTCTGTCTTAGAGATGCTTTGGTATATAAAAAGATCGCCACCATACAGAGTCTGCAAAATTTTGACACCTGCACCTCCTACTTATAATATACTTATATCCTTTGAACCAGGAATATGTAGCCCTACAATGTATTTTCAACATACTGTATAGTCAGCATTACAAGGTATAGTTCACTGGGGTGCTTGGTCCTTTATTGCTGCCTGCAGCTATTTTTCTATCTAAACTACTTTTCAGCCGTTGATAATGGAAGGATAACGTCTTTTCCCCTCATTTGTTTTTCTTTCTGCAGGTGCAGGCCCTCACCCTAAAGCTGTGTCAGGAAGGGTTATCAGTTGTACCTGGTGGTTGTTTGCCGTTGTGCTCCTGGCCTGTTATTTTTCCAGCCTCAGTTCCTCTCAGGGGTCTGACTCTGCATCGCTCATGATTAAAGGTTTTGAGGACTTGGCTAATCAGGACGTAATAGAATATGGAACACTTGCCGGCTCCTCCACCCTTGCATTCTTCAAGGTCAGATCACATGAATTATATTGGCACATTTTTCCGATTACTCAGATTCATTCCTACCAGATGCTACAGAATAGATTTCCTAATGTTTTTTCTTTTTTGCACAGAACTCAAATAACCCATCTTACCGTCGCATCTATGAGCACATGGAGCGGAGAAAGAGTTTCGTGTCCTCCATGGATGAGGGTGTCCAGAGAGCAAAGGAAGGAAACTATGCTTTTATTGGAGAATCAGTGTCCTTGGACTTGGCTGTGGCACGGCATTGTGAACTGGTCCGGGCACATGAGGTCATCGGGATGAGAGGTTACAGCATCGTAACTCCTCTTGGTGAGACAAACATATTTATGCAGTTTTCTAAAATGGGCATACACTGTAAAAATGATTTTTCAAAGCTGTAAATAAAGATTATTTTAGTATGTTTTACAAGAAAATACTAGTCTTAGATTTTACTCTCACAAAATTTTCTTAAATTCAGTGTTACTTGCTGTATCTCATTATTTGTTAAATTTACAATTTCTGAGTGAAATTTGAAAGCTTTTTTTGTTTCAAGGAGTTTAAAAACGTGTACATTTAAGCTATAGTTCATGAAAAAATATAAATTTAGTGAAAATTTACTACAGGCCATCAAAGATGTAAGTTAGATGAGTTTATTTCTTCAGAGCAGATTTGGCAAAATTTAGCATTACATCCTTTGTTCACCAACGGATCCTCTGCAGTGAATGGGTGCCGTAAGAATGAGAGTCCAAACCAATTATAAAAGCATCACAATAATCCACAAGCAATCCACACATCTTTTTTGCTGCTTTATATGCCTTGAACGGTCAAAATGCCATCTTTGCAAGTATCCTCGTAAACACAGTAATTTAGGTCTTAAGCGAAAGCAAACAGCTGAGAAAGAAAACATGTAACAGTATACTGGATTCGGGCAGCTCTTAAAGTGCCAGCAGTCTAATATTCCTGCTTTTGGTCATTCATGTTAATCACACAAAAAAGAGAGAAAATCTATCACTGCTCTTGATTAAATCACTTTTGTAACTTTAATAAGAAGTGAACACAGTGAATAACATGCAGTGTTTTTATACACCTGATTACTTTATACAATGTATTTCTTATTTATTTGTTCTACTGTAGTTTCTTTTTTGTCCTATTGTAATTAGTTTCTTATTCTTATTTAATCACTGACTGTTTACTTGTCTTCAGCGAGCTTGCGTTTTGTTTTGTTTTTTTAATTTAGCCTAGTATTAGTTATTCTGCGATACTGACACTGGTGACAAGAATTATGAAATTTCTATGGTATCAAATTTTTTTAATCATATGTCATAGTCATATGTATCATTACCGTGAAATAAAATGACTCATATTGTGATATAAGATGCTGCAGTTCAATCTGCAGTGAATGGTTTTAATGCCACATTATTTTTGGAACAGGATCTCCCATGCTGAAGAACCTGAGCGTGGCCATCCTGCACCTGAGTGAGGCTGGGGAGCTGGCGTACCTGCGCACTAAGTGGTGGGCCAGCAGCTGTATACCGGATAGTGCCAAAGGTTCGTCTTTGAGGGCCCATAGCATGAAGGGCATCTTCCTGATTCTGGCTATAGGCCTTGGGATTGGAGTGCTGCTCTCCTTGTTTGAACTCACCTCAAAGTCTCGCAGCACTGCAGGGGAGCAGAAGGCAAGTAATGCCAATATAAACACACACACACACACACACAAACATCTGAATGAACTACCACACCAGATAGAACATTAGTTTTCACTGCTGTTAAATTTAAGCACAAATTTCAACTGTACAGTAGCACATTTTGATGTGTTTTTGTTCATTATAGTACAGTCAGTGAAAATAAACCTGTTCCCATCCATACAGAAATCCTGCTGTGCAGTTTTGACTCAGGAGCTGAGCCAACGTTTGAGAATGACCAACACAAAGGGAGACCAGGAAACCTCAGACAAAAACAAGGCATAAAATTCTCAACAAGACCACTTACATTATTAGGTTTGTACATTATCTCGTGCTAGGTATTATTACTATTTCCCAAGTTAGAAAATTATATATATTTAACATTTTATATTTTTAGCTGATTTAGATAAGCCGTACTAAACTGCCGAGATTTTAATACATAATCTTTTTTCTTTTTACATTTAAATCAAGCTGCCTGTCTGTTCATTGGAGATGTTGCAATGAGACACCTTTTAATTTACATCTTGCAGCAAAATCTCATGCAGTTGTTTGTATTAGATCATTCTCATGCATTTCATTTTGAAACAATATAGAAGAGATTTTTAGACCAGCATTACGAGTCTAAAATTTGAAATGTGAAATCTATTATGCTAATGAATGACAAAGACTGGAGACAACTGAACAAAGAGTAAATTTGATTTTATGTTTGTTAACAAATTCTGTACACCAGAGGAAATGTTTGCAATAAATTCAGAAAAGCAAGGAAAAAGTCTATGAAAAGTAAAATATTTCATGTAAGTAAAAATGACAAGTAACATGTTACAATTGTTTTGTAATTCAAACATAGGAAAAATACATAAAATTATGTTTAAAACACCTCTTACTATCACAAAAGAGATATGCATTCTGGCACCATGTATATTAATGAATTAATAAACTTGGTCTAACGCCAAAGTCTGATTGCATTTTTAAGAAACATACATTTAGTTTTAAACTCTGAATTGCAGCTTTCAAATTCAAAAGACCAAATGTAACATTCCAGGCTCCTTTTAGAAAAAAAAAATGAATTATGAGCCCAGATGGGTAGGAAGGGTAAGATTTAAACAAGATAATACTTGTACAAAATACAAATATGTATTTATGTAATTGCTTTTCTTCCCGTAGCATCTGTCCATATCCGTAACTGCAGTGTGGAATTTTGTTATTTCTGTTTCTTCTTAGGTTTCACATGCAAGTTTTTTCTACAATGTTGAGGAATCTAAAAAAAAAAAAAATTAAAACCTCAGTGAGATCTCTTGTAAGGTCAAATAAAAAGTGGTTTTTGTTTTACTCAAGCTCTAGACATTTCAACCAGCATGAAAAGAGCATTAATTTAACATCATTAATCATTCTGCGCCTTACCTCTGAAAAACAGTGGCGAATGGCAGCGAATCTCACACATTTTCTGCTCAAACAGAGCATTCATTTCCCTCTGCAGTGTGCCCATTGTCTGCTGCTGGTTGTCAGGGAAACGGGATGGCAGAGTACTCAGGTCAAGGCTGTCCAAACTACTTAGGCTACTTGATTCGCTCTCAGCGAGGTTGTGATTATTAGGAATAGTGTTTTCAGAATAACTGCACTGAGGGAGAGGGTACTGGTTGAGGAAGTCTTTCCTAACGTGATGGGGTGTGTTTGGAGGTGAGGGCGGACGGCGTCTCGGGACGCTTTGTGATCTGCGTCCTTTAAACGGTGAATCTCTGGAAGACGGTGTGTCTGGGTCATTCACGCGTCTGCTCAGTGCAGGGGTTGCCGGGATTGACAACGGCTGCCACTGAGGGCTAAGCTTACCATCTAAAGAACGTCCAAATGTATTCCTGAGCAACACAGTTCTGGTGTTTAACGTTCCACTGGAAGTATTGAGTACTCCATCAGGTATTGGATGGAAATTTAAGGGTTCACACTCTTGTGTAGTTTCTGACTGAATTGTCTGACTCTCTTGAGGTTCATACATCTCAGGTTCCTGCTCTGAATCCTCAGATTTAACACCTGAGATCTGCTTTGACAAGGACTGATTATTCAGTGTAGAAGCGGGAACCTTCATCTTAGATATCGCTATGTTTGTAGACTCACACTCTTGTTTATTTCGTTTTGAAACAGTCAGCTCTTTGGTATCCTCAAGGTGTGACTGAACCACAGAAGTTTGAATGTCCAATTCTGAACTGTCTTTTGAATCAAATGCTAAGTTGGTGTAGTCCATAGCCACTCCTGCTCCACCAGAGCATGTGATGGAGGACAGGCGGCGCCGTGCCTCATGAGATCCTTCCGGCTCCTGAAAACAGACCTTGTGAGCCCTTCTCAGGGGTTCACTTTGAGCTCCTCTGAGCAAAGATGCAGACTGTGAGGTGCTCCTGCTGTCCTTCGAGCTCATGTCATCACTGTAACGTCTGTTTAGAAAGTCCTCTTTGGTGTAACAGTCAGCTGAGCCCCTCACCACTTTTGCTTGGTTCTTTCCAGCACCTTTCCACAGGAATTTCGGGCCAAAGGATGTCCTTGTGCCATCTTCAGAGGTCTGCATAAGGTTCTTCTGGATTAGCTGCTTTACAGCGTTGCTTGATTTGACCTGGTTATCAGTATATCAGCAAAACAATTTTAGCATGTTAAAATGGTGATTAAAGAAGTTCACTTCCAGAATGAAAATTTCCTGATAATTTACTCATCCACATGTCATCCAAGATGTTCATGTCTTTCTTTCTTCAGACGAAAAGAAATTAAGGTTTTTGAGGAAACCATACCAGGATTTTTCGTTGGTGGAAGTACCAACCCAGTGTTTACAAAGTGACTGCAAACAAAGTCAAACACCCTTTACAAAGGAAAAAAAAAAAAAAGGTAAAACAACGATGTCAGATGATTTTGAAGTTGGAGAAAATGAGATGGAGTTTTTCGCCTACCCTACCTTTTTGAACTGAAGTACACAGACAAAGAACTAACCACGCGCGTGACTTTTTCAAAGTGATTACGCAATGAGTGAAGTCTTGGAGACTTCACTTATTGCAGAACTAGTGCAAGATGAGCATTTGTGGTTAAAAATATATAAAATTTAATTTTTTTAAATAAAATGACCGATCGTTTCACTAGATAAGACCCTTATTCCTCGGCAGAGATCGTGTAGAGCCCTTTGAAGCTGCATTGAAACTGCAATTTGGACCTTCAACCCATTGGTTCCCATTGAAGTCCACTATATGGAGAAAATTCTTGGAATGTTTTCCTCAAAAAACATAATTTCTTAAGTCTGAAGAAAGACTGACAAAAGAAAGACATGAACATCTTGGATGACATGGGGGTGAGTAAATTATCAGGAAATTTTCATTCTGGAAGTGAATTTCTCCTTTAACAACAGTCAAAATTTCAGTAGCTACATTTAAGCAAAAGAGAAATTTAATAAAAAGTTACCTTTCCTGTGATGTCATTAATGGCAACATGCACAAAGATAGATGCTTCTTCCATACCTTCTAAATAAACATGTCGATAGCCT
>JAFVLL020029825.1:27210-50349 GCA_021397915.2 Tor tambroides
GGCTCCCCTCACTCTCACTGCTGCCCGTGAGAAGGCAGTGGGAATGACAAAACCTTACATGCAGACCGGAATCAGTATCCTCCTCCGCAAAGATATCGTTTCTGAAGAGTCTGGGTTTTTTGACTTCCTCTCCCCCTTCTCTGGGGAGACCTGGTTCGGCATCCTGATTGCATACTTTGTGACTGCAGTCTGCATCTGCATTGTGGGAAGGTCAGAGAAAGGAGGACAACACCACAGACACATAGAACAAGAGTCCTTACTTATTTACTGCACAAAACATTGTGTTAGTAAAGCTGTAAAACTGTTGTGCTGTTGTCCAGGATGCTTTCTGAATAGGATTCTGAAACTCAATACTATATTTGACTTTTTATATCAAGGTTGAGTCCATGTGAATGGAGTCAGCCTGAGACAGAGCCAAATCACTTCACTCTCCTCCACAGTTTGTGGTATGCTGCGGGAGCCCTAAGCCTGCAAGGTAATCATGTATGAATCATGTATGAATGAATGTAATAGCAATTTTTAGGAGTCATGCACTGAAAAGACCAAAGTCTTGATCCTATGAATGCAGAATGTATTTTATAATCTGTCTAGTGTCCACCATATCCCTTATGGCCATTTTGAATTTTTTTTCTTTACCAAAATTATTTTATATCAAGCCTCACTTATTGGATTTTTTGTTAAAAAATCGTTCTGCAGAACCGTAATAGTGCACTGTGGAAGTTTTTCCTACAATAATGATTTATATTTTGAGTGGTCGAGTTGAATTTCATGTTTATGCCAGGTCCATCAGTTTTTATATACTATTATATTTTTTATGAATATTATGAATAAGCATTTGTTTTTATTTTTTCAGTTTTTTTTTTATTTAGTTATTTGCATTTGTCTTTTTTTTAAATATTACTATTTAGGTTGAAGTTATATTTATTTCAGTTTTAGTTAAATTTTAGTTATTTATTTGCAGATGCCTCAACTTAAACTTCAACTTTTAATCTAATATTCATATTATTTCAGCTTTATTTCAGTTTTTCAGACCTTTTTTAGTTTATTTTATATTACTTTTTAGGTTTAAATTATTTTATTAATTGTTTTAGTTTTAGTTCAGTTTTAGTTTTTATTATTTCCAGTTAGTCATTTTAGTGCTTCAAATTAACTCTATTTTAGTTAGTTGCCAAGGCACCATTTCTAAATTTCATTTAATGTGTTTTCATCTAATAATTATTTTATTTCAGCTTTATTTCCGTTAACAAAAATGTTTTTATGGCTTTAGTCTCCGATAAGCACTGTTGTCCATAAACAGTAAAAAGCAGCAGCATTTCAGTTGTTTTTTTTCAACCACAGATGGTTGAAAGTTGGCCACCACGCCCTTACAGAGTCTGCAAAATTTTAACACCTGCACCTCCAACTTATCAAAAGATACAAGCAATAATATACTCATATCCTTTAAAAACAGGAATATGTAGCCCTACAATGTATTTTCCACATACTGTATAGTCAGCATTACAAGATATAGTTCACTGGGGTGCTTGGCCCTTTATTGCTGCCTGCAGCTATTTTTCTATCTAAACTACTTTTCAGCCGTTGATAATGGAAGGATAACGTCTTTTCCTCTCATTTGTTTTGCTTTCTGCAGGTGCAGGCCCTCACCCTAAAGCTGTGTCAGGAAGGGTTATCAGTTGTACCTGGTGGTTGTTTGCCGTGGTGCTCCTGGCCTGTTATTTTTCCAGCCTCAGTTCCTCTCAGGGGCCTGACTCTGCACCGCTCATGATTAAAGGCTTTGAGGACTTGGCTAATCAGGACGTAATAGAATATGGAACACTTGCCGGCTCCTCCACCCTTGCCTTCTTTAAGGTCTGATCACATGAATTATTTGGTCACATTTTTCCGATTACTCAAATTCATTCCTACCAGATGCTACAGAAAAGATTGCGTAATGTGTTTTCTTTTTGCACAGAACTCAAATAACCCATCTTACCGTCGCATCTATGAGCACATGGAGCGGAGAAAGAGTTTTGTGTCCTCCATGGATGAGGGTGTCCAGAGAGCAAAAGAAGGAAACTATGCTTTTATTGGAGAATCAGTGTCCTTGGACTTGGCTGTGGCACGCCATTGTGAACTGGTCCGGGCGCATGAGGTTATCGGGATGAGAGGTTACAGCATTGTAACTCCTCTTGGTGAGACTAACATATTTATGCAGTTTTAAATGGATGTACACTGTAAAAATGTAAATAAAGATTATTGGAGTATGTTTTAATAGGAAATACTAGTCTTAGTCTTTCCTCTCTCACAAGATCCCAGTGTCTTTAATTATTTTTGAAATTTACTACAATTTCTGAGAGAAATTTTAAAGTTATGTTGTTGTTGTTGTTGTTCAAAGGAGTTTAAGAACGTATACATTAAAGCTATAGTTCATCAAAAAATACAAATTTAGTGAAAATGTATTCATCCTCAGGCCATCAAAGATGAGTTTATTTCTTCAGAGCAGATTTGGAGAAATTTAGCATTACATCTCTTGCTCACCAATGGATCCTCTGCAGTGAATGGGTGCCGTCAGAATGAGAGTCCAAACAGCCGATAAAGACATCACAATCACAAGTAATCCACATATCTCATTCTGACGGCACCCATTCACTGCAGAGGCTCCACTGGTGAGCAGATTTTCTCCAAATCTGTTTTTATGAAGAAACACACTCATCTATAGCTGGGTTTCCATCCAAAGTTGTGAATTTAACTTGTGTGCAAAATTGGAATTTCGCATAAAACATTTGCGAATAAGCACTGTTTCCAACCAGTTGAAGAGAACAAAATCGTCACTTCCTGATAAACCACGGCACTAAATATCACTAAGTAGGAGAAGCCACTGAATATAATAATTTTCATATATAATAAATTGCTTGCTCCTCAAAGTGAGCAGATGAAACACAATAAATGCAGTCATTGCTTTCAGTGGTGGATGCCCGCTGTTTGGGAATGCAGTCATGTAAGACAGTTCTGGGAGGCAAATATACAGAAATATTTTGACAACATACTTTGCTCGGACTTAAAAGAGTGATCAGGTTATGCTATCCCGTTGCGCGAAAGTCACAATACTTTTTTGATGCGCGTGGAGGAGTTTGTTTGCATATCCCATTATTCACATTAACACACTTTTTCGCACAAGTCAAAAACTCAAGCCAGCGTAAATTTTTTTTTTTTGCAAACTAAGGGATTTTTTCTCAAATTTGGTGTTTCCATCACTCTTTTCTGATGCGATGCTTCAAGATGCGCATAAAAACAGGGTGATGGAAACAATGTCAGCAAATTTTAATTTTTGCATGAACTATTGCTTTAAAGTTTAGCCCAAAAATACTTTTCAAAGAGAGACACAAGACATGTTGCTGTTGCTGCCGTGAATGGTTTTAATGCCACAGTATTTTTGGAGCAGGATCTCCAATGCTGAAGAACCTAAGCGTGGCCATCCTGCAGCTGAGTGAGGCTGGGGAGCTGGCGTACCTGCGCACTAAGTGGTGGGCCAGCAGCTGTATACCAGATAGTGCCAAAGGCTCGTCTCTGAGAGCCCATAGCATGAAGGGCATCTTCCTGGTTCTGGCTATAGGCCTTGGGATTGGAGTGCTGCTCTCCTTATTTGAACTCACCTCAAAGTCTCGCAGCTCTGCAGGGGAGCAGAAGGCAAGTAATGCCAATATAAACACACACAAACACACACACACACACAAACAAATGATCTGTATGAACTACCACACCAGGAAGAAAATGTAGTTTCATGTACAGTAGCACATTTCAATATGTGTTTTTGTTCATTATAATACAGTCGGTGAAAATAAACCTGTTCTCATCGATACAGAAATCCTGCTGTGCAGTTTTGACTCAGGAGCTGAGCCAGCGTTTGAGAATGACCAACACAAAGAGAGACCAGGAAACCTCAGACAAAAACAAGGCATAAAATGCTCAACAACCGATGTAATATGCAAGTCTTACATTATTAGGTTTGTACATTATCTGGTGCTAGGCATTATTACTATTTCCCAAGTTAGAAAATTATATTTTTTAACATTTTCTATTTTGATCTGATTTAGATAAGCTGTAGTAAAACTGCAGAGATTTTAATACATAATCTTATTTTTTTTCTTTTTACATTTAAATCAAGCTGCCTGTCTGTTCAATGAAGATGCAATGAGACACCTTTTAATTTACATCTTGCAGCAAAATCTCATGCGGTTGTTTGTATTAGATCATTCTCACGCCTTTCATCTCGAAACAATATAGAAACAGAGATTTTTAGACCAGCATTACGAGTCAAAAATGTTAAATGTGAAATCTATTTTGGAAAGAATGACAGATTGGAGACGACTGAACAAAGAGTAAATTAGATTTTATGTTTGTTAAATTCTGTACATCAGAGGAAATGTTTGTAATAAATTCAGAAATGCAAGGAAAAGGTCTATGAAAAGTAAAATATTATATGTAAGTAAAAATGACAAGTAACATATTACAGTTGTTTTGTAATTCAAACATAGGAAACATACATAAAATTATGTTAAATTAAAAAAAACCTTGCTGTCACAAAAGAGGTATGCATTCTGGCACCATGTATATTAATGAATTAATAAATTTGATCTAACACCAAAGTGTGACTGCATTTTTAACAAACATGAGAAACACGGGCCTCATTTATGAAATGTTGCGCAGAAACCATCCCAGATTTATAAATGAGGCCGCATATGTTTAGTTTTCAATTCTGAATTGCAGCTTCCAAATGCAAAAGTCCAAATGTAACATTCCAGGCTCCTTTTAGAAAAAATATGAATTATGAGTCCAGATGGCATGAGTTGACGAGTAAGATTTAATCAAGATAATACTTGTACAAAATACGAATATGTATTTATGTAATTGCTTTTCTTCCTGGAGCATCTGTCCATATCCGTAATTGCAGTGTGGAATTGTATTATTTCTGTTTCTTTTTAGGTTTCACATGCATGTTTTTTTCTACAATGTTGAAGAATCTAAAAAAAAAAAAAAAGATTAAAACCCAACCACAAATTAACTTCAGCGAGATCTCTTGTAAGCTCAAAAAAAAAGTGTTTTTTGTTTTACTCAACCAGCATGAAAAGAGCATTAATTTAACATAATTAATCATTAGAAAAGGCACTTTTCTGCACCTTACGACTTACCTCTGAAAAACAGTGGCGAATGGCAGCGAATCTCACACATTTTCTGCTCAAACAGAGCATTCATTTCCCTCTGCAGTGTGCCCATTGTCTGCTGCTGGTTGTCAGGGAAACGGGATGGCAGAGTACTGAGGTCAAGGCTGTCCAAACTACTTAGGCTGCTTGATTCGCTCTCAGCGAGGTTGTGATTATTATAAACAGAGTTTTTTGGTGCAGAGTAACTGCACTGAGGGACAGGGTGCTGGTTGATGAAGTCTTTCCTAACGTGATGGGGTGTGTTTGGTGGCGAGGGCGGACGGCGTCTTGGGACGCTTTGTGATCTACGTCCTTTAAATGGTGAATCTTTGGAAGACGGTGTGTCTGGGTCATTCATGCGTCTGCTCAGCGCAGGGGTTGCGGGGATTGACAACGGCTGCCACTGAGGGTTAAGCCTTCCATCTAAAGAACGTCCAAATTTATTCCTGAGCAACACAGTTCTGGTGTTTAACGTTCCACTGGAAGGATCTAGTACTCCATCAGGTATTGGGTGGAAATTTAAGGGTTCACACTCTTGTGTAGGTTCGGACTGAATTTTCGGACTCTCTTGAGGTTCGTACATCTCAGGTTCCTCTTCTGAATCTTCACATTTAACACCTGAGATCTGCTTCGACAAGGACTGATTATTCAGTGTAGAAGTGGGAACCTTTATCTTAGTAATCGCTAAGTTTGTAGATTCACACTCCTGTTTATTTGGTTTTGAAACAGTCAGCTCTTTGTTTTCCTCAAGGTGTGATTGAACCACAGAAGTCTGAATGTCCAAATCTGAACTATCTTTTAAATCAAATGCTAAGTTGGTGTAGTCCATAGCCACTCCTGCTGCACCAGAGCATGTGATGGAGGACAGGCGGCGCCGTGCCTCGTGAGATCCTTCCGGCTCCTGAAAACAGACCTTATGGGCCCTTCTCAGGGGTTCACTTTGAACTCCTCTGAGCAAAGATGCAGACTGTGAGGTGCTCCTGCTGTCCTTTGAGCTCACGTCATCACTGTAACGTCTGTTTAGAAAGTCTTCTTTGGTGTAGCAGTCAGCTGAGCCCTTCACCACTTTTGCTTGGCTCTTTCCAGCTCTTTTCCGCAGGAAGTTCGGGCCAAAGGATGTCCTTGCGCTATCTTCAGAGGTCTGCATAAGGTTTTTCTGGATTAGCTGCTTTACTGCGTTGCTTGATTTGACCTGGTTATCAATATATCAGCAAAACAATTTTATAATGTTAAAATGGTGATTAACAGAGAAGTTCACTTCCAGAATGAAAATTTCCTGCTAATTTACTCATCCCCGTGTCATCCACGATGTTCATGTCTTTCTTTCTTCAGTTAAAAAGAAATTAAGGTTTTTGAGGAAAACATTCCATGATTTTTTTTCCATATGGTGGACTTCAATGGGAGCAATTAGGTTGAAGGACCTAATTGCAGTTTCAATGCAGCTTCAAAGGGCTCTACACGATCCCAGTCGAGGAATTAGGGTCTTATCTAGTGAAACGATTGGTCATTTTCTAAGAAAAATACAAATTTATATACTTTTTAACTACAAATGCTGGTCTTGCACTTGCTCGACCTCATGTATTATGGAATATGGTAGGTAGAAGTACTGACCCAGTGTTTACAAAGCGAACATGTAAACAAAGTCAAACACCATTTACAAAAAAAAAAGGTAAAACGATGTCGGACGATTTTGAAGTTGGAGAAGGAAATGAGATGGAGTTTTTCGCCCTGCCCTACCTTTTTGAACCGAAGTACACAGATGAATAACTAACCGCATGTGACTTTTCCAATGTTTTTCCGGAAGACGTGCATCGCAGAGCTAGTGCAAGATGAGCATTTGTGGTTAAAAAGTATATACATTTTTATTTTTTAAGAAAATAACCAATCATTTAGCTTGATAAAACCCTTATTCCTAAACTGGGATTGTGTAGAGCCCTTTGAAGCTGCATTAAAACTGCAATTTGGACCTTCAACCCGTTGAAGTCCACTATATGGAGAAAAATCCTGGAATGTTTTCCTCAAAAACCTAAATTTCTTTGCGACTGAAGAAACACATGAACATCTTGGATGAAATGGGGGTGAGTAAATGATCAGGAAATTTTAAATTTGGAAGTGAACTTCTCCTTCAACAGCAGTCAAAAATTCAGTAGCTACATTTATGCAAAAGAGAAAAGAAATTCAATAAAAAGTTACCTTTCCTGTGATGTCATTAATGGCAACATGCACAAAGATAGATGCTTCTTCCATACCTTCTAAATAAACATGTCGATAGCCTGTGGAACAAAGAAATAATATAAGGCTGACTGACTGAATTTGACAAAAATGTAAATATATACATCATTCTCTGTCCAAAAATGTCACTGACTGGCATGTAATTTACCTGGCATCATGCTTTTAAATGCTATGGTTCTCTGTCCAATGAAGTCTCGCCCAATTGGATCATGGTCCCAAACCATAAAGCGTACTAAGGCAATCTGAGGCATGTGCAAAGTAAACACAAGTGTCTCCTCCCACATGGGGTTAAAACCTGTTACACGGGCAAAACATGGGAAACGGTTTACATTTAGCTCACCTATACCAATCATTTTTTTTGTGTAAGCTATATATATTTAAATATCATATAAGCCTTTTATATTACAAATAAGATTGTTAATATGAAAGCAATGGTTCATTTCAAATCGGACATAATGGAAAATGATCTGCGGTTCAGTCAAATCACATGATTTTGTCTCATTTATTGCAAAATGAACCATTACTCATGAATCTTTTTGCCTGACTCATTAAAAAGAAAAAGAGTCTTTTGTGTGAGAAACTGACATCATGTGTTCATTTCATATTCAGGAAACACGACTTGCTTTTAAACACAATGAATAAGAAGATACAAGAAAAGAAAATGTGCAAGACAAGCCCCAACCGTCAAAGATTGTATGTTTACGTCTGAAAAATAATGACAAAACAGTGCACAAAACACAAAAACACACATTTTTATTTTTATTTATAATTATTATCGCATACTGTTGCCATCAGCCAGCCACTAAAAACACACACACATATGAAACACCTACTAACCCTTGTAGGTTCCACTGCCAAGTTCTGTTTGCACAATTCAGCTTTGTACTTACCGTTGTCATCTACTACTCTTGTCTGCTGTTTATTGCAATCGATAGGCAATCCAATAATCTCCACTTCCACAAAGGGATCTATGATCTGGACAACAAACATTCAATCTCAGACAGCTTGTAACATTTTATCATTTACTTTAATTTCAGTATGAATGAACTCACCTCTCCTCTGTCCCCTAACATGGAGTCTTTTGGCTTCGGTAGCTGCTGGCCACTAATTATTTTGAGCACTAGCTGAGATTTCCTGTGTCCTGGCAAAGGGTCTTCCAGCATAGGATTAAAGGCACCTGAGGACAATCATTATGTGTGGTGAAAAGTGCCTTTCAAAGAAAATAATACATTTAATGCATCAAAGAAATGTCTTTTTTTGTCTGCACTCTAGAGGCACCAACTTACCTTTACACATGCATTTTGGCTTCAGTACATAGCCGCAGTTTCCATTCACTGCAAATTTTGCCCTGTTCAGCTGTAGCATACGGCCTTCTGTTTGATAGTTGAGAGCGACTGGAAAGATGAAACAACATCTCAAACAAATGCATGGTGCAACTGTGCGACGTAAAAAAAAGAGAGAGCCTTTTGCCAGCAAGGATCCATTGCTGTTCAAATCAAAGTCGTTGCCGTTTCATCATTAATGAAAAACAACAGGCTTTGAAGATAATTAGAAAGGAAATTATTCATAATAAATTGAAGAAAAAAGCTAATTCATACCTAAATGACATCCTGTGTTCCAAAAAGGCTGAGGATTGAAGTTGCTAGAATCAACGCGGTAGTTGGAAGGGTAGACTCGTAAGAGCTGTCGTTGATTAAAGCGAACTAACTGGGCAGGCTTTAGCTGCAGAATCTGGTTAGTTAGGCTTTCATTTAAGGAGGACACTTGCCAGCTGCACATGTATGCTGCAACACACATACAGTTTATTTAGACACATATACGTCAAGAACACTTTAACAGTTTGTGCTCATTTACTGACTATGTGGATATTATTGAGGTTGCAACTGCATTTACATTTGTCTTACCTTGAGTTTCTATATCGTGAACTCGCACTGACTTTGTGTATTTGACTAGATCAGAAAGGGCACGAGAAAGTCTCATTGTTTTCCTTCGTCTGCAAAGACATTTGCACAAAACACCAACTATTATTAAACTGGACAGATTTAGATTAGATCAGACCAGACATTGTATCACACACTGTAAAAATATTTGTAAGAATGGTACAATACAAAAGTGAAAAATTATGTTTAATAAGACAATTAATTTTACTGTACAAGTTATGTTTTTAGTAGTGCTGTCAAACGATTAATCGCGATTAATTGCAACCAAAATAAAAGTTTTGGTTTACATAATATATGTATGTGTTCTGTGTATATTTATTATGTATATATAAATACACACACACACACATGCATGAATATATTTCAGAAAAATATGTTATTTTTTATATATTAAATATGATATCAATTATATGAATATAAATATAGACATGTAAACATTTTCAAAATATGTACTGGATGTGTGTGTATTTATAATATATACATATTAAATATACACAGAACACACACATATATTATTCAAACAAAAACTTTTATTTTGTATGCGATTAATTGTGATTAATCATTTGACAGCACTAGTTTTTAGTTATTAGTACTATCATCACAGTTATTTTAGTATAATTGAGATATTATTATATTTTTTTATTTTTAGATTTTCTGTTTTCAGTTTCAAATTAAGTTAAAGTTTTAGAAATTTTGTTGTGTGTTTTTGTCATTTTTATTTTTATTTTTTTGTTAATATGTTTTCATTAATTTTTTATTTCAGTTTTAGTTTTAGTACATTAATAAGTTTTTTCAGCTTTAGTTATTTTAATACATCAAGATAAACTGATTGAAAAGAAGAAATGTTGAAGTAAAGTAAGTTTAGGTTTTTCATATAATTTATCACAGTTGAAATTTATTTTATTTGATCTAGTTATCTATTTATTTTATTATTTAAGTAACAAGCTGTACAATACTTTAACATGATTTGTTATGGTTCAAATATTTTTTCTAAGTGAGAAATACAGCATATACGTTGAAATACACAGAAGTCTCTATCATTGATGCATCACATTTCATTTGATTTAAATAGTTTCTTATTTTAGTTATAAGTTTTGTACACGGTCGAGTTATGCTATGTTTTATGTTATTTCATTATCATTTATTGAACTATTAAAATATAGTCATGAATATATAGCTGAATATGTAGCTGTTTTTTTGTTTTTTACAATTCACAGCAAATTCAACAACAAAATGTATCTCCTGAAATACTCACTTGCCATAGTTGATGACCTGTTTATCATTACTGCTTGGAATTTCCTGCTCATTATCAGAGTCACTCAGGACGGGCCTCTTTTTTAACTTTACCCGCTTTTTCTTCTGAAACACAGATTATGGAACATTATAACACTAGTATAATGCTGTTTTTGTGAGATTTCTTTTTCCTAAATTACTGGAAATGTAATACGCCTAGTGGAAAGTCCTTGGAGACCTTGCGCCTGAAGCTGTCCATGAACAACCTCCGTGAGCGTTTCTTTGATTCGTCGCCCGTCTCTGGTGCTCCTTCAGTGGTCTGTAATCCAGAACACAGCAGTTTTTAGTTATGCACTCCAGAGGGGGAATAACCCAATTATTCTAATGTAGAAAAAAGCATCTCACATCTCCATTAATTTGCTCCTCTTCCTCCTCATCCTCTTCACCGCTGTCTTCATCAGACACATCTCCTTCCTCTGCATCACCATCAATGTTTGCTGGCAGCTTCTTTCCCTGGAAAGCACCGTAATGTCAGGTTTTTCCATGATTTAGTCCCAAAAAAATTCTACTTCCAACTTCCAACAAGTACAATATATCACCTCACCTTGACAAGCACTTTCCCTTTTAAAAGCTCTGGAGATGGCATACGTCTGAACTCATTCACATTTATATTTGACAGGTCCAGCTTGTCCTGTAGCACTTCCATGAGGTGCTGAGCCATTTTCTTCTGCTGAGGCACAGTGCAGTGGTTCTCTATAGAAAGGATCACTGGATATCTGATAGTGGAAGAAATAGTTAATATTATATTATATTAGATTAATTTTTAATTATATATATATATATATATATATATATATATATTTACTTTTACCATTATTATTATTATTATTATTATTATTCCTTATTATTATTTTATTTATTATTAATTTCTATAATCTTAGAAAATAATTTAAAATAACACTTGCTGAGTTTTGGCAAATGCATATTTGTTGATTGTCTCAACAACATCTTTAAACAGGATTTTTGAGGTAAGTGTGTATCCATGATGCACAATCGGTTCCCCATCAGGACCATCCCAGCAGTCAACTGGAGAGGCAGAGAAATTTGAAGTCATTTGAAGGATAACATATTTTAAAATGTGTTTTACTTTGACCAATACTTTATTCAAAAAGACATTCACTTTGATCTACAGCATGTTGACAACAAGCTTTTAGGTTGAGAGAAGTATATTCCTACCTTCCACACAGCGACAGCCTGCCTGAAGCACATACGCATACATATCAACCCGAGACTGAGACAGCAGCTGATCTCCAGTCAGGTAAGTGTTGTGAGACGATGCGATATAGTAATTCGTCAGTGGTTGTGTCATGTCCTGATTTACTCGATAGTGTTCTGGGTTGAAGACGTCCCCTGCAGGACTACGCATGTAGTTGGTGAAACCTTAGAAAGCAAGATAAATGTTGTAAACGTCTGATGAAGACGAAAGATGAAAGCAAAGAAAGAGTCTCTCACCATCAATACCCAGCACCATACGTGTTTGGTTTTCAGAACATGGCTCAAACTGGTTGATGATCATCTTGCAGTAGTCTTTGGTCACATTTACCATCTAGGAAAAGAGAACATTTACCAGTTACAAATAAGATGGTTCATCTCCATCAAAAGAGCAGCTTATTGAAAAAATAACTTTGTGAAGATGTGCAAAATGAATCACACCAGCCTTTTGCTCATTTTCCAAGAAGCGCTGGAGGTCGTTCAGGTCCATGTGCTCTTTGTGGTTGCTGTAGGTGATCATTAGTAAGTAAAGATCTCTGCGTGTTGAGATCAGCTTGTAAAAGGTACAGAATTCCTCAAATGTCAACGACCCCTGGTTTTCATCAGTGTCAGCCTCCTGTGAATGCACAGGGTTTTCTTTGAAATGAAAATATGTGTAAAACATAATCTTACAAAATACAAATATTTAATATAGCCAGCCATGTAATACAATGTGCATGTTTTTGGCCATTGGTTAAAAGACAAATATTAATTGTCATTGGTTTTGGTTAAGACTGCAGGCAATTACACAATTACATTTATTTGAATTCAAGTCTAAATTAGAAAGAGATATTTTAGACAGCGCTATTTGTACTTTTAGTGAAAGTAGTGTTATGATATTGGTTGCAGTAGAAATATATGTCTCCATTAAGGATTAGAGGCTCTAGAGTTAAGACCTCAACCAGTTTCAGACAACGCCATCTGTTCAAAGTAAACCATATGTTGCTCACTGAGCGTACTTATCTGCATCTTTGCTAATAGCACAGTAGAAGTGTTTTAAACCAATATAATGTGGTAATGATGATATTTAAAGGAAACTTTTATGCCAACTATGCAGAAATAGTAGAATTAGACTTGTGAAAAACACTAGCTAGGAGAATTTGATATGCTCATCAAACTAGCTTGGTTGTTTGCAGACGGTGGAACTGAACTTACATATATAGGCCTACATTACTGTTCAAAAGTTTGGGGTCAATAATATTTAATAATAATAATAATAATAATAATAATACTTTATTTAGCAAAGATGCATTACATTGATGAAAAGTGACAGTAAAGACATTTATAATGTAACAAAAGATTTCTTTTTCAAATAAATGCTGTTCCTTTGAACTTTCTATTCAAAGAATCATGATACAATGAAAAAAATGTATCATGATGCCCCACCAAAAACTTTAGGCAGCACAACTGTTTTCAACATTGATAATAATAAGAAAGTTAATAAAATAAATAAAAAAGATCATGTGACACTGAAGACAGGAGTAATGACTGCTGTAAATTCAGCTTTGCCATCACAGAAAGACATTATAATTTAAAATATATTCAAATAGAAAAGTTATTTTAAATTGTAATAATATTTCACAGTATTACTGTTTTTCTGTATTTTTGATCAAACAAATGCAGCCTTGGTGAACATAACAGATAAAAACACTTAAAAAAAAACAAACAAACAAAAAACTACCATCCCAAACTTTTTACTGGTAGTGTATCCTGTGACAAAAAAACTTTTTTTTATTCACTCGGAAAACAGGGTGAAGCTACACACTTTTTTAAACCAGCTCCGATTATAGTACTGAAAAATGTGATTTAATTGTAGTTGGCGACTCCACAAAATAATACAATGTGGTATGTATTTTTGATTATGAACTTTTCTCTCCTTTAAATTTGGATCAGACCTCTGCACATACAACCCACGTTGACAAGATATAATGTACCTGGAACATTTCTCTGACTTTCTGCTTTGGAAGGTTCACATTGAGCTTGTGGAGCAACTGTAAAACCTCTCCAATGCTCAGATTCCCATCTCCATTTTTGTCTGCTTCTGAAAAGGTCTGTCTCAACCATTTGCAACAAGATGTAAGGAAACATCCACTCTCACATAGAATACATAACAATTTGCACAAACTGAAGCAGGCCACACTTTTGGGGGGGTGGGGGCTATGTATGGAAGCCCGTTTCCGCCACTGAATAAAAAATAAAAAAGGTAATTGCGACTTTTTATCTCACAATTCTGACTTTTTCTCAGAATTGCGTGATATAAACTTGCAATTGCGAGTTAAAAACTCATAATTGTGAGATATAAACTTGCAATTCTGAGAAATAAAATCAGAATATAGCTATGGGTGGATTCAGATCATAAGTGGACACAATTAAAAGGATATTGATCTCGTGTCCGTTGCCTTTTTGCCAGACTGTCCTCGTCACTGATGCCTGCCAGCAGGTATTTAAGGCCAGTAATCCAGGTCCGTGCCTCTTCTCCATTCGTGGACACCAAATCAAGAGATTCCACATGGTCTCCATGGTAAATACTGAAGCAGCAGTTTGGATCAAAGTTATTGTTGGCAAATCGCCTGAAGACCTCAGTTCTCATCCCCTCACAGACCTCATGAATGGAGTCTATGGTGACTGAATAAAACAAGAACAGGAATAAACAGTGCAGTGCTCAGAGTGTTTGATCATTTCTTCCAGTGGTTCAGACTTGAACAAAGCATTTTTATTCGACAGAATGATCTTCAGAGACAATATGTTTGCACTGGTTATTCATTAAGACCTATGAAATCAAATACGGCTTGTGCATGTGTGTTTAGCTTGAAGCTACATATGTTAATGTACTCCTAAATGTTGACAAAACTAACTTATAGCAAACATACATTTAAAATGTATAATCCTTCTCTTCCAGGAAAATGAAGCAAAAATACTGATTCAAGAATCATTTGCTCTCAAAAACGAAAAATGACCTCCTAGCAAGTACAGTGGGGAAAAAAATTATTTGATCCCCTGCTGATTTTGTACGTTTGCCCCCTGACAAAGAAATGATCAGTCTATAATTTTAATGGTAGGTTTATTTGAACAGTGAGAGACAGAATAACAACACATTTCAAAAAAGTTATAAATTGATTTGGATTTTAATGAGTGAAATATGTATTTGATCCCCTATCAATCAGCAGGATTTCTGGCTCCCAGGTGTCTTTTATACAGGTAAAGAGCTGAGATTAGGAGCACTCTCTTAAAGGGAGTGCTCCTAATCTCAGCTTGTTACCTGTATAAAAGACACCTGTCCACAGAAGCAATCAATCAATCAGATTCCAAACTCTCCACCATGGCCAAGACCAAAGAGCTGTCCAAGGATGTCAGGGACAAGATTGTAGACCTACACAAGGATGGAATGGGCTACAAGACCATCGCCAAGCAGCTTGGTGAGAAGTTGACAACAGTTGGAGCGATTATTCGCAAATAGAAGAAACACAAAATAACTGTTAATCTCTCTCAGTCTGTGGCTCCATGCAAGATCTCACCTCGTGGAGTTTCAATGATCACGGGAATGGTGAGGAATCAGCCCAGAACTACACGGGAGGATCTTGTCAATGATCTCAAGGCAGCTGGGACCATAGTCACCAAGAAAACAATTGATAACACATTACGCCATGAAGGACTGAAATCCTACAGCGCCTGCAAGGTCCCCCTGCTCAAGAAAGCACACGTACAGGCCCGTCTGAAGTTTGCCAATGAACATCTGAATGATTCAGAGGAGAACTGAGTGAAAGTTTTGGGGTCAGATGAGACTAAAATCAAGCTCTTTGGCATCAACTCAACTCGCCATGTTTAGAGGAGGAGGAATGCTGCCTATGACCCCAAGAACACCATCCCCACCATCAAACATGGAGGTGGAAACATTATGCTTTGGGGGTGTTTTTCTGCTAAGGGGACAGGACAACTGCACCACATCAAAGGGACAATGGACAGGGCCATGTACCGTCAGGGCCAGGGCATTGAAAATGGGTCGTGGATGGGTATTCCAGCATGACAATGACCCAAAACACACGGCCAAGGCAACAAAGGAGCAGGTCAAGAAGAAGCACATTAAGGTCCTGGAGTGGCCTAGCCAGTCTCCAGACCTTAATCCCATAGAATCTGCCAAACGTCAGCCTAGAAACCTTAATGACTTGGAGAGGATCTGCAAAGAGGAGTGGGACAAAATTCCTCCTGAGATGTGTGCAAACCTGGTGGCCAACTACAAGAAACATCTGACCTCTGTGATTGCCAACAAGGGTTTTGCCACCAAGTACTAAGTCATGTTTTGCGAAGGGGTCAAATATATTTTTCACTCATTAAAATGCAAATGACAAATGAACCAGAGGTAATATGAGCCATGATTTTCACCATCTGTTTCTTTACTCATTGTTTGATTATAAGACATCAGTTTCTAGCAAAGGCAATGCCAAGGGTTGATTCTTTCATCATCTCCTCTTTCAAAAGGAAATACATGAACAGCAAATTGCGCATGTTACGGTATTTTAATGGTGTGTTGAAAATAACAAGCACATGTTGGTGTGTCTCAGCAGAACAAGTGGGTTTCTATCTGACTCACTTTTAGCTCTTTCATGTTTTCTGGAGGGCCTCCAGCGGATGCAGGACTTGTGCTCATCTAGGTAGAAGACACGCACCAGAGCCTTGGATTTTCCTCTCAGTTTAATCATTTGCGATCCGGCCTGCATGCTGCAAATGCATCTCTCCACTGCAAAAGCATATGAGGAATTTTATTATTAATATTTGGCAGCTCATGTGATAAACAACCTACTATTATAACTTTCCCGGACATTTCCTGGCTGGGGTTTCTAAATAAACATCCAGGGTTGGCTTTGTTTTACAACTGACGTGCTTTCTACAGTTCACACACATTGTATGTTCAGTACACGTATTTGTACTGCTTTGACCGTTCTCTGTAGATCCAACCTTCTCTCCCACCCCGATTGGTCATTTATGTACAATGCCTATTGGTCAAACTATACTTTTCAGACATTACACGCAAGTATGAAAACAATAGGAAAAACAAACCAACATGTTTAGAAATCCCATCCTAGACAAAAGCGGTATCAAGTGCACCCTACTCGCCTTACATATTTTTAATAATATTAATTCCTTTAGTCATTAACGTTTTTATTGAGTGCACCTTTAAGAAAATCCTTTGAATGTCAGAGTTTAATTGTTCAAGCAGATGTATCAAGTACATTCTCAATCAGATTACACAGCTGCGTCATGGACGCACAGGTTCATAAAGCTGTTTTCTGTCTGCTGGCATGCATCATGGAAACAGAACTAAAATGACGCAAACTCTTACAGCAATGTAATGAGATGTTCTCATCAAAATAATTTGGTGGTATTTTTATGGAAAAGAAAAAAAACACTTCCACTTCTATTTTAAGATGGTGGCGTTTGAGTTAGGCCTAGGCTACCCATATATTATTATAACGACTTTTTTTCTCCTACTTTCTGCGTATATGCCAGAATGACATGGTAATGGACCAGGAGTCACTAAAGGTTACTTTTAACAGTCAATTCAGGGTATGTTTTCAAACAAGTTGCTTTGGTGGAGCGGATCAAGGACAGAGGGGTCATGTGACACAGCTAGTCAGCCTAATCTCTGCGGATTGTTTGTGTCCATATGCCGCCGTGAGATGCGTTTCTCATGACTGCCAATTTAGGACACTGTCTTATTATTAAAACTCTCAAATTATTTTAAGTGCACTTAAATAAAAGTGTGTAACGTACAAAATGACTGTAAATATAAAACTGAATAAATTATGAAACAATAACATTTTAGAACTGCTGAAAAGTTGCTGAATTACACCCAGCACATTTAGATCATTTAACAATTAGAGTGAAAAAAAAGAGTAAAAACATGAGATTTGGTGTCTTAATTCTTACCTATCTGGCCCATTCTCCATTTCGGTGATGCAACAATACTTCCCCCTATCCAGAAGAACTCCTCAGCCAAACGTGATATTGCAGCTTTCTGCCATAGTTTAGGTGAAGTCATTATAGAAGGAGAGGGCGATCTGAAAGGTGAAGGTGACCTCCTCCCAGGACTGGGGGGCCGCCTGGTGAGAGATGGCGAAAACAAGACTGGAGATGATGGAGCCATTCCCGGAGATGTGTTCATTACTGCAGGACTCTTGTGTTGTCATAACCTAGACCTCTGGTCATGTCCCTCGCCCACCATATTAGTCCTGTAACTCATAAGGTCAGCTTTCTTCCAACCGGCAAGACAGAGGTTACTGAAATGATGAGCCAACACTTCACAAGGGGAGAAATGTGCATGTGGACAGATGATTTAATTCCAGTTGGCACCTCTGTTTGACTGATCCTCTTAGTGATTGACCCTCCCTCTGGTCCATTGATAGTGAGTTTTCTTCAGATATTCCAGTGTTGTGTTGTGGACCGGCGTGCTGTGGCTGCAAGTTTAGGAGGAACTGGGACGGGAAGAGGAGACACACGTGTCAGCAATCAGTAAATCTCTAATCCAGGATGAGGTGAAGGCATTACTCGTACTGCTGATTGTCATGTCTCATTGGTCAACTTGAGGAAAAGGATATTGGATGATATATCAATATTTTTGTTTGTCTAATGCTACTAAAGTAAAAACATTGTCAGTTAACATGAAAACATGATTTTCCTTTTGATTTCATCAACATTTTTTGTTTTATCACATATATACAAATCAATATTTGGTGTGACCACCCTTTGCGTTTAAAACAGCTTTTGCTCTAGGTTGTGCACAGTTTTCCAGGTAGATTTCTTGAAGCATCTTGGAGACGTTGCCACAGTTCTTCTAGATTTAGTCTGTCTCAGTTTTTTCAGATTTTTCATGTCATTCCAGACAGACTGGATGATGACGAGATCAGATCGCTGAGTGGAGATCTCTTTGTCACTGGATTATTTCAACTAACTGGCTTAAATCCATTTTTTGGCCTAAGACGTTTGCACAGTAGTACACGCACAGTAGTACACACACACAGACACGGACACACACACACTTTTGTCTTATGATCAGAGTATATATAAATTTTAAATGTAAATAATGTATATGTAAATTTAAAATGCTGCTATCAAATCTAGGCTCTACAGATTTATATAATCCTATTGTACGGCATAAAAAAATATCAGAAAACACAAGAAGAATGGTTGATTCTGTTTAATGATGTTATTATACGTGGGGGAACATTAAAACAAGTGACGAAAATGACGCACATCAAAACCAAAACTATGACAAGACCCTGAACACAATGCATATCTCTAGTGTGACCGTGAAAACATCAAAGGTTAAAAACTGACATAGGCAAGCATATGGATCTCGTTATATAGAAGGGGAAGTAAAAATGTACCCAGAATAAATAGAGCGATGGAAAAGTTAGCATATGTATTACTGCAGGTTTATTCAAGACAGGGATAATGGAGATAAAAGATCATTAGAAATTCAGCAAATACTCTTTACAGTTCATCAGTCACATTTCTGATTTCTCCACCACAAACTCAGAATGTGAAACTTTGCTTTGGTAATTATAGAAAGTGATTTCCAAAGGGACTGAATTTATTCGGAGGCGCTCAATCTCCTTCCTCAGGTTCCGCTTTGCTTCGATGGCCTCCCTCAGCCTGCCCTTCTTAGTCACCCTGACAAACTCCAGCTCCTGAGGAAGCCAGTCAATATTATTATAAGATAACACATGAATCTGACACCTTTTGTACAAAGCAGTTTACATGGGCAGTGTCACAAATGTGCTTATTTGATTGCGGATAACGGAGTATTTTATTTTAGTATTACTTATGTACTGTTATAGTATTTATTTATATATTTCGAATTAGCTTTTATTTTTATAATTTCCTTTTTTCAGTTAATTTGGCTTTAATTTAGTTTAAGTTGGCAATTTTTAGTATATCAACTGAATATTATTTCAGTTAGGATTTGTAATTTTCATTACATTTTTTTTTTTTTGAGTATTCCGCATTCATATTTTATTTTATTTCAGCTTTATTTCAATTACTGTAAACAATTATTACCATTTTTTGTTTTAGTTAACAATAATACTGGCTCAGAATATTCTAAATTTAAAATATTTTTAATTATTCTAAAATAGAATTTTGAATATTTTGTGGATTTAAAGGGATAGTTCACCCAAAAATGAAAATTCTGTCATTAATTACTCACCCTCATGTTGTTCCAAACCCGTAAGACCTTCATTCATCTTCGGAACACAAATTAAGATAATTTTGATGGAATCTGAGATCTTTCTGACCCTGCATAGACAGCAACGAATCAAAATTCAATGACATCAGTAGTTCATCCGTTATTTTTGCTGTCTATGGAGGGTCAGAAAGCTCTCGGATTTCTTTAAAAATATCATCATTTGTGTTCCAAAGATGAACGAAGGTCTTACGTGTTTGGATCGACATGAGGGAAATTAATGACCGAATTTTCACTTTTGGGTGAACTGTCCCTTTAAACATTTTGAATTTTTTTGTTCTTTATTTTAAGTCATTCTTTTATTAAAATTTTCTCGCAGTAAGTACCTGCTGAAGGCTTCGTTTGGCTTGCAGAGCAGCAGCTAGTTTCTCCTCTTGCTTCACTCGCATGCGGATGATCTCCTGGAGGAATTTCTCTCTAGGCTCCTTAGAGTTAAGGTCACTGCAGAGCATCTGCTTGAGGACTTCCAGCTCAGAGTAAGGAGCCGCCCCCAGTCTCACCCTCTCATCATGCACCTCTGCAGTGCTGTAAGCGTTGAGGTTCATCACCCCTATGGCACTGGTAAAGGGAGGGGACATCAAGGAACAGGAGGCAGGAACTGGAATGAGAGAATAATACACCAGTGAAATAAAAGTTACCAGATATTGCGAATGTTTTTCCATTAGCCATAATTTTTTTTACAGGATTTCTACAGATGTATTTAACCGCTAATCCTCTTTTTTGACATCCTACCTTTGCTACAGTCGTCAGTCTCGATTTCTGTGTCTGAGTCCTCGTTCTCCAGAGGACGCTGTTTGACTACTGGAGTGGGCAGAGAGGTCTTGGCCACCGGCTGTGATTGTCTCTCTGCAGAGGGCCACCTCTTTCTTGGCCTGGAGCTCTCTGTCTTGCCTGTGTTGTGGCTCTCGGTGGGCTGAGAGAAACGTTGCGGTGGCTGCTCTTTATTTTTAAATGTGGAAATGGGCAGTGACACATTTGGGACTACCAGGCTGTCTTGTCCTTTAGCAAACGATCTGAATGTCAGGGGAAAATGAGATGTTAATTACATGGCCCAATCAAGTAAATGTATTGATGCATTGCATAGTAGAGATGATCCATGAATTACTTATGGCTAATCAGTAGTGTACCTCTCATACGTGTGGCTAGGTGTTTCTCGCTCAGCAGAAGGAACTCTGGGGGACCAGGGCCTGAAGGCTGATGGTCTTTGCTTGAACTGGAGCTGCTTAAGATCCTAAGAAGAGAAAAATAAGAGGGTTTCATTAGGAATGAAGATAGAATAAAGTTAATCTTTAAACACAATAATAACCTTTATCTCAAATCTCAAAATAAATATTCATTTATCATATTGTACATTATATTGCTGTGATGCCTGAATTCACTTGTGGCATTTAAAATGACTGATTTTAGGTTTTAGTGTTTTTATTTATTTATTTTTTAGTGTAGATTTTTTTTATATATATTAGTGTATCCCTTTATCATATTAAGTTCAAATTATTTATTTATATATATAAACTAAATATTAACCTAATATGATAATAATAGTAATAAATGAAAGCTTTGATATCACAATTATGAATGACAAATAATACTATCACTATCTGGATAATGCATTTCATAAAGAAAACAATAAGCCAATAAAATGTACCTTATTTGCAGATGCAGCCAGAGACTGTAGCCAATCAGCTTGCTTCTCTTTATCCATTGATGGGGATCTTGAGCGGTCATGTTTGAACTTTTTGGAGGGAATGGGACTGTAAGCCTGTAAAATAAAAAAAGAAGGGAAAAGAAAACACACACTGTGAGATGAAATACCACCCTGTGAAGCCAAGTAACCAGCACTGAGGTACAGCTTTGACCATGTAGGTGTCAAACCGACTTACAGCTTTCAGCAAATAACTGAGAGAAATCAGAGGTAAATTTAGCATCAGTCCAAATAACAATCAAACACTACAGGTATTAATGCAACTAAAAAGGGTTCCTCCCCTTTGCCCTCTGGTTTCAGCATGTCAGATCCAGGATGTGTTTACCTTTGCCGTACCAATGACCTGCCCAAACTTGTGCCTTTCTGACTCAAGTTCAGGAATTTAAATCATCCCCGTATCCTGAACATCCAGACAGCCGGAGTTAGTGCGAAAGCTAGGTGAGGATAAACTCAGGAGGAGGTGCTGATACAAAAATGATTCACAATGAATGAGAAATATGGGGTTTTCATCTGAAAAACACCACATGGGTGAGAATTATGACTGGATAAATAAGGTCAGGCATTGTGGCTCAGTCGTTGACTATGATGCGACACAAGGGGGAGATGTCGGGCTGGATTTTGTCTCATAACTACTACAGAGACAGAAATATTGTAGTACACATTATTTAGCATCCCCTCTCTGTACCTTAAGTAGCAAACTATAATAATAAACCCTTACTGTTATTCACAAGGCGTGGGTGCACGTTATGTGACTGGGGCTGTTTGGAGCCCATTCCTTCAATGCGGATCTGACTCACACTCACGCTAATATACACTTGCCTCCATGTCCAGCTTCAGTGACGAGTTTACGGTGGGTAACGTGGACCTTGGAGCCGAGAAACACACAGAGAGGAGGGCAGAGAGGAGAGGAGTAGCGCGGACCAATTCATGATCAAGAACTCTTCAGCCTGAGTGTAGTGGCTGTGAGAGCAGCCTCTTACCGAGAGGACATGTAATCTTCTAATGCATAAATAGTATAAAATGTATACTTCACGAGTGGAAAGAAATATATCTATAAATCTTTTCGCTGCAAAAAAGCCACTTGTTATAGCTTAGCATTCACACGGCCGTCGTAACTCCCTCATTAAACCGCGAATGAACTCTGCTTCTAAATAAACTATTTATTCATATCAGTTTTTCTGTAATAATGGTGTAAAAACAACAACAACAATTCATACATTACACACACACACACACATATATATATATATATATATATATATATATATATTAGGGGTGTGCAGCGGAGCCATTATTTGTATC
>JAFVLL020029826.1:0-52365 GCA_021397915.2 Tor tambroides
AAAGAATGTTCTCAATAGCGCTTTTGAGCGCAGCATCTCGTTCCCGCTTTTTCAGGGAACAGGGTTACAGTCAAGTAACCCGAGACGTTCTTCCAGTCTGTCCTATATTTATAAATAAACTTATTAATTCAAAGTGAATTAATAAGTTTTGTTTCCCTTACAAAAGTATAAAATGTTTTTCCCCTATGCACCACCAAACCAGCCAAAAAGAAAAATGTAAGCAATATTTGAGAATGTTTCTATATTTCCTTCTAAACTACTTAGAATTATTGAAATCAAAAAGGGAAAATAAATGATTAGCATGGCCACAGCAGTTATTAGAATGAGGTAAAATGCTCTTCTCTTCATGTGGTTTTCCTTGTTTCTTTCTCTCCCTCTCTCTCCTGGTCCTGACTGCTTCAGAGCTCTGAGAACAGCCACAAGACAAAACAACTGGATGCAGAAGAAAAGAGAGAACTGCCCGAAGACTGAAACAATATATAAATCAGTATGAAAAAAGAACAAAGTCACAATAATATTGAACCCACCAGATATAAAGCTTGCCCCCCAGACAATAACTGAAGAAATCACTCTGTATCTGAGAGGTTTGTACTTCAGAAAGGTTACAGAATGAACCACTGCCAGGTAACGCTCAACACAGATCAGACACTGAAACAGAGGACAGCCAGTGGTGATGAGTCCATCTAAAAAACTGAAAAGTTCCCACCAAACTTTGAATTTACAGCTAAGGAAATATGAAGATCTCACAGACAGCGAGGTTCAGGCTAAATATCTCTGCTGCAAGTCCATTCCCTGTTCCTGTCACTATAAGCCAAATCACATAGGAGTTGATAGGAAAACCCAACAGAATGCTGACGATATTCACTGCAATCACTGCAAAACCAGTTTCCCTCTCAGTTCTGTTGTAAAAGAAGTAATCTGTAAGATCTGTATGGAAGATCACACTGGAGATGTTCATCTCTTCACTGTTTGCAATTAAATAACAGAACTGTGATCTATGAATGAGATACAAGTGTTAGTAAACCAGAACATTCTGGGACTGTACACAGTAAACCTGATCAAAATTACTTTTTCAAAAGCACAATTTTACCTATTTCCTGTGCTGTTGTTGTCAACAAAGAAAAAAAAAGTTTAAATAAATAAATCATTCACAAGTAGTGGAAAAAGTTACTTATTGCTGGACTGTCTGCCTTCCAAGTGGATTTGTTAATAAGAAACTTTTACTTATCAGGCTTGGAACCTGAATCATTACTAAATAATATGCAAATGTACTAATTTACATAATATTTTCCACAAAAGACCAGCTGTGTTATATAATAGTATTATCATGAGAGAAGAATCATAAAAATGTCTTCAATCAATTTAGACAGGGGAAAAACAAAACAAAAGTTATTATGGATCAGCTGGACCCTCCTCTCACAAATAATCACCTGCTTTCAATAATTTGGAAAATAACTCAATAAAAATAATGAGAACACATGTTTCTGGAACTCAAATCTGATTTAACACACAGAACTTTTGGTATAGAAATACAACATGTATCCCCATAAAAATGGGGATTTTGGCTTGTTTCACAATGGCATCAAGGAAATCAAACTAAAGCAATATGCTTAGCATGATTTACCTTTTTGTAGCACATTCCACATATATGGTTCACTTTGATAAAAGATGAAAATATTAGAGGCACATATATTTAATTATTTTCTATATAATGTGTTAGAAACAGTATATGTCTCTTCTTGATTTTGCCTTGTCACATGTCAGAGGTCTTGACATTCTCGAGTGATTGTTGAATAACTAAAATCATAACTTTGAAATTATTTGTTGAATTACTATTAAATTCATTATAGTAAAAATACTTTCAATTATCTCCTTATGTTACAACCCTTCACAAAACAGGCACAAATCCCACATTGAATAACTAAAATCATAATTTTTTAATTATTTGTTGAATTGCTATTTAATTCTTTATAGTAAAAATACTTTAAATTATTTCCTTAATGATGAAATAAGTAATATTTAAATGTGTCCCACATTGTGTGTGGAACTCATCGATATGCGATGAGTCCTGAAACAATGATATGCAAATTTAAGTGATATTGCATTTGATTTGTACTGTAAATGTTTTAGCATAAGCTGACAGATCTCTAAAATACAGTACCAGTATCTCTAGACAAAATATGCTAACTAAATTTTGAAAGAAAGACAATTTTAACAAAAGTCATTCAGAATTAGATTATAGTGACAAAAGCACCATGACAAAATGTCAGATTTTTAAAAAATTATTTACTTAAAGTGAGAGCTATTAGTCTACTAGTTAAGTTTTGATAAACTAATATTTAACATAAACATAGCCTACTATAAAAATGTTGCTGCTTATGAAGACATCAAAACATCTGTATTGTCGTATTTAATAGTGATATTGGGTTCTCCTTTCTCATAGATCTTGACCTCAACCTGCATCCAAGGTTATAAATCAGTGCTTATTAAAATCATACATGATTTATGTTATAATATTGACATTGGCTTGAACTGACACAGTAGTTTGAGAATATTTCAGTCAGGTGATTGAGCTGATCAGAGCAAATGCTGAAGTTCATCTTGGTGCTCCATCTGTCCAGGTTTTATGATGATGACTCCATCTCTTGCATTTCAGCATTGGTGTCTATTATTGAAGTTTTGGTAAATGCTGTTTTTTTCATGGATGTGGCTTTGTGAAGTCCTCTGTGTTCGTTTTTTTTTTTTTTTTTTTTTGGACATAGGATCTGCAGAGTGAATATTGAGGTTTGCTGTCACTTCACATCAGTTGTTTTGTGTTGTGTGGACACAATTCTTAGTGTTTGACGGTTCCTGTCATTTGGCCAAATATAAAGATAATCTTAAGGGATTTTTTTCTCACTGTATATGCAAAAGATATCAACTTCTGTAGTAATGGGTGTTCACCTTATTTTGTCCAACCATATCATATACGTATATAAGTGAATGGTATAAAATGAGACTTAATGATGATTAAAGTAGAATTGGTGACATTTGATGAAGGGCAGTTTCCCAACCCGGTAAAGAAAGAGAAGCGGCTGCACCAAGCCAGCTGAAGTAAAGCAAACAAAGCTAATGGATGAGAATATATCAGGGAGTGCTGATGAAGTGTAAAGAGCCACTACAACTATATAGGGAGCATACATGATAAGCATGGTTACGGTAGTTATTAGAATGATTAGAAATGCTTTTCTCTTCATGTGGTTTTTACCCTCTCTGCCTTTCCCTCTCTCTCCTGGTCCTGACTGCTTCAGAGCCCTGAGAACAGTCACAAGACAAAACAACTGGATGGAGAGAAAGAGGAAGAACTGTACAAACAGGACACCAAAGTACACTAAGCTGGACGTGAATGGAATTGAAATGATCCCAGCAGAGACAAAATTTGCCACCCAGGCAATAACAGAGCAGATCACTCTATATCTGAGAGGTTTGTACTTCAGAAAGGTTACAGGATGAACCACTGCCAGGTAACGCTCAACACACATCAGACACTGAAACAGAGGACGACTAGTGATAGCTAGTCCATCTAAAAACTGCAACACTCTATGAAGAAATTCAACTTCATAAGTGAACTGACTCAAGACAGACTCTAACAATATGAAGATCTCACAGACAGCGAGGTTGAGACTGAAGATCTCTGCCGCAAGTCCATTCCCTGTTCCTGTAACTATAAGCCAAATCACATAGGAGTTGATAGGAAAAACCAACAGAATGATGATGATAGCTAACACTGAGGTCATTTCAAAACTATTTTCCCAAACAGTTTCATTGTAAAATAAGTCATCAGAAAAGTTTGATCCTTCAGTGGTGAAGATCTCACTGGAGATGTTCATCTTTTCACTGTGCGCAGTCAAAACACACAACTGTGATCTATGAATGAGAGATACACGAGAGAATAACTTCATTAAAAATCGCTCTATATAATTTATTTTAAAAGGGAAAAATCCTAATACCAGTATATATTAAACAAAACAAGTGACATTAATCAGCTCTTTACCTCTGTCCTGTCGTCTACTGTATAAATTGTATAATTACTTATTGTACTTTTCTAAATTAAAATAAATATTTTAAAATGTATATATAAATTCTACATCGCTTATAGCAGGACTGTCTGACCGATGTGTTATTGGGATAAAACTTGTGCTTTAATATCTGGGGTGTGTCCTGAAATCCTAACATGCAAATACATTGTGATTATTCATATCATATTCTCTTTAAAAGACAGATTGTGATCTGTAATTTTTTTTACAACGAGACAGTGGAGCTGTAAAATGTCCTGAAGCAAAAGTACCAGTACCTTTACACAAGATAAATTTATAAATACATTTTAGCATTAAAAGAAGAACACAATTCACAAAAGTAATCCGGGATCATCTGTAAGCAACATCCATTTATTTAAAAAGAAAGAAAAAGAAGACTCACTAAAACTGAAAACAGATACTACTCAAACTAAAACAACAACAACAACAAACAAACAAAAACATTAAAACAACAGATGTGATTTATCACACAGCACCTTTGGTACAGAAATACAATATGAATGACATGCATTTGGTTATGAATACAAAAAAAATGTAATGAATCTTCTTACTCAATAAACATTTTTATTTTTTAAATGTCATAAGCTGTATTTAGTGTAAATTGATGCGCTCAAAGTGACTATGACTCTGAGATAATTTTTTTTTTTTGTACTAAATAAATACTGATATGATTTTGTAAAAGAAATGATATTATCTGACAGCAATTAAAATGACTGAAACAATATAGTTTTGGGGTAGTTGTGACTACTTTTACAACTAGATACCTAGAACTTACAAAAATAAATTAATAGATAGAAAGAGAGTCAGAGATCACTTTTCATTCTCAGATGTATGTGTGCTTTATTTGTGATTAAATGTTACTAAATACAAAGTTCTGGCACGAAACTCTAGATGGCGCAGTCCAATAGATCTAACGCAACATGACATGAAGGCCGTTTCTCAAACAGAAGGCTGCATCCTCCAGAGGTCGCATTTGTAGGCTGCATACGTCATCAAGCCTGATTTATTTCAGTTAACTGAGTGTTACATTTGCGAGTCAAAAGCATATTACAACAATTTACACTTAACTAAGTATAATGGTCAAATTTATAACTGTTAATATTCTAAAATAAGATCTTCTTTATGACGTATGCAGCCTGCAAATGCGTCTTGAGAAACGGCCTTCCGTCTGAGAAACGGCCAGTGACTTCATTATCACATGTCACAGCTGATTGGTTCTCTCCTGCAGGGCCTCTGCTGGCCAAATGGGTGCCCTAAGCAGGATTGTATTGTTGTGCCCCCTCCCTCAAATATTATGGAAGTAAAAAAACAAAACAAAACAAAACACCTACTATAGGGGTCAAAATAGAACTTTAATAAAATATACAAGTAAATAAATAAATTGTAATTAAATTGTATAATTTACAAGTTACAATTACCTATGGCTATGATTTTATTAATACAGTTGTCTGATTGATTTTATAATCTCAAGCATTCAGAAATCACACAAAAGAAAATTTAGCAGTTTTACTTCGGTTACCATTAACCATGGTTAATTTTTTTAAGGGTTGTGATGTCCACATGTTTTTTGTTGTTGTTGTTGTTGAAGTAGAAATTATAGAATCTGTGTCATCTATACCAAAAGGTGGCCAAAAATGAAAGATTAAATGGATATTTGAATTAAATGTTTGGTCAATACACTTCATAAATTTATATAAAAAAGGTCTTTAATCAGTTAATCTCTACACATAAGTGCAAGTAAACAAGCAATAATTTCAATGTTGAAAAGTAGTATACAGTAAGTAGCAGCTAATGCATAACTGGTCAGAACACCTGCAGAGTTTAAAAACTCTTACATGAACAAAATGTTCTTCTACACTGTAAAAAATGATATGATGAAAAAGTCATGACAACTTATGTTTTAAAGTTACTTTAACTCATAAAAATAATTTAAGCACACTGTAAAATGTTTTCTCCCCTTTCAACTTAAAAACTTAAGTTTTGTGGCTGCCTTAAAATTTTAAGTTATATCAACTTAAAAGCACAAGTCATATCAACTCATGATTTTAAATCTTGCCTAGTGCATTAGTGATGAACACCTGCTGTTATTGAGAATTGCAGAGGATCATATGTTGATGTTTTATTGGTTAAAATGATGCCACCATTATGGAGATCAGTGTTTGCTTTAGTTGGGCTCTTGACCCTTCTACTAATTCAAAGTTATTTGTTTCTGAGCAATTGCAATATTGTTTCACAGCAAACATTTGCGTATTTGGGCATTGCTGAACCAGAAGCTGGAAATAGCAGATTATCTTACATCTTATTTTTCAGCTTATAACTCATTTGAATAAGCACCATGAAGGTGTCTCTCTTTGGTGTATTGACTGACAGTCAGCTATTACAGAACCGTGAAAAAAAAATCATCTGAAACAAATGCCACTGTAATGCTTAAATATTGAAAGAAAAAAAAAACTGTATTAATGTTGGGCTTTTAGACATGAACACTTATCATACGATCCTCAACAGTGGTGACAATAATTATTCATACTGCAGTGCATGATGGGAGTTTTTACTATGTTCTTACCCAGCATGCATTGCAGCATGAAACATTTTGTTGACTGTCACCATTGTTGAGATTCATATGCTGGTTCTTGATGTCTGTGTGTGTCTAAATAATACTGGTGCTCAAATTTTTATATACATTACACACAGTAGCTTTAGAATTAACACTTTCTTTGCCTGCTGTAGTTTCACAGGGTTGATTGTTCAAAATCTAAACATAAATGAAAAAAAAATTATATATATATATATTATTTTGGATGTAATCAGGCCAGCTCATGATGATTATATAGTCATATAAAATCAGCTAACAGCTGCTCACTGTACAGCACTGATCTCTCTGTTTTACAACACCACATGCATTGCTACAGAGACAGATCTAACACAGGAGTCAAGGGTCAAGAGCCCAACTAAAGCAAACACTGATCTCCATGATGGTGGCATCATTTTAACCAATAAAACATCAACATCTGATCCTCTGTAATTCTCAATAACAGCAGGTGTTCATCACTAATGCACTAGGCAAGATTTAAAATCATGAGTTGATATGACTTGTGCTTTTAAGTTGATATAACTTAAAATTTTAAGGCAGCCACAAAACTTAAGTTTTTAAGTTGAAATGGGTGAAAACTTTTTACAGTGTAGTCTGTTCTAGATGATCTAGACTTTTAAACACAGTAATTTCCTTTGAGCTATGTTACATGTTTCCTTCAGGTTGCAACAGTATAATGTAAAATATGCATACATAATTTATGTATGCATGTGTGTATTTATTTATTTATTAATTTTTAACAGTTTCCCTATGCGGTAGAAAAAGAGAAGTGGCTGCACCAAACCAGCCAAAAAGAAACAAACATAACCAATACTCAAGAGTGCTCCTGCATTTCCTTCTAAACTAGTAAGAATTATTGAAATCATAAAGGGAAATAATATAATTAGCATGCTCACAGTAGTTATTAGAATGATTAGAAATGCTTTTCTTTTCATGTGGTTTTCCTTTTTTCTCTCTCTCCGTCTCTCTCCTGGTCCTGACTGCTTCAGAGCTCTGAGAACAGCCACAAGACAAAACAACTGGATGAAGAATAAAATAGGGAACTGTCCCAACATTGAAATAAGATTAAAATCAAAAACAAAAAAGAGCCAAGTCATAATATTGATTCCACCAGAGATAAAAATGGCCACCCAGGCAATAACTGAACAAACTGCTTTGAATCTGAGAGACTTGTACTTCAGAAAGGTTACAGGATGAACCACTGCCAGGTAACGCTCAACACAGATCAGACACTGAAACAGAGGACGACCAGTGATGGCAAGTACATCTAAAAATCTCAAAAGTTCCCTAAGAATTTTACATTTATAGCTGAGGAAAATCAAGACAGATTCCACACATAAGAGCATCTCACAGACAGCGAGGTTGAGACTGAAGAACTCTGCCACAAGTCCATTCCCTGTTCCTGTTACTATAAGCCAAATCACATAGGAGTTGATAGGAAAACCTAACAGAATGCTCATGATATCCACTGCATACACTGCAAAAACAGTTTCACCCTCAGTGTTGTTGTAAAAGTAGTAATCCGAAAAATTGGATGCATCAGTGGTGAAGATCTCACTGGAGATGTTCATCTCTTCACTGTGTGCAGTCAAAAACACAACTGTGATCTATGAATGAGATACAAGTGTTAGTAAACCAGAACATTCAGGGACTGTACAGAGTAAACCTGATCAAAACTACTTTAAAACTACAATTTTACCTCTTTCCTGTGCTGTTGTTGTCAACAAAGAAAAAATTGGTTTAAATAAAACATTCAGAAGTAGTTGAAAATCACTTGTAGCTGGAATGTCTGCCTTCCAAGTGGATCTGTTAATGTACTAAACAACAGCATATTTGCTACAAAAGACCAGCTGTGTTATATAGTATTATCAAAAACGTTGAATCATAAAAATGTCATCAATCAATTCAGATGGGGGGGGGGTGGTTTGACAAAACAAAAATCATTAGAGTTCAGCTGGACCCTCCTCTTACAAATAACCACCTGCTTTCAATAACCATCCATTTGCAAAGGAACTCAATAAAAATACTGAAAACACATGTTCCTCAAATAGATTTCCATATTTTTCCAGATTTTCTCCTTCATAACAACAAGCTGTATTTATTGCACATTTAGAGTACACACAGGAAAATATGTAAAAAAAAACCTCACATTAAGTGAAAGAAAAAGTTCACAAAATTTATTCATGATCATTTGAGTGAAATGCATGCATCAAGACTAGTTGTTAAATACATGCCATCACACACCGATTGCCACCTGCTTTCAATAACCACTTAATTACAAACTAACTCATTCAAATTACTGAAAACAGATACTCTTCTGTCTTTAGATCAAAAACAACATCAAACTAAAACGATGGATGTGCATGATTTTCCTTGCAGCACGTTTCACAAATATATGGTATACTTTGACAACACATGAAAACATTAGAGGCACAATTGTTGAATAACTAAAATCATAATTTTGAAATCATTTGTTGAATTACTTTTCAGTAATGTGTTGAATTGCCATTCAAAGTCAAATTGTTGTAAAAATACTTTCAATTATTTCCTTATTTTAATAATGAAAAAAGTAATATGTAAATGCATCCCACATTTTTGTACAACCCATTTGATCATCTGCGATGAGTCTTGAAACAATCATAATGTAAGTGACATTTGGTTTGTACTGTAAATGTTCTAGCATAAGATGACAGATCCATAAAATGTCTTCAAGCAACAGTACCATTATATCTAGACAAAATATGTTAGCATTTATTTTATTTATGTTAAAAGAAAGGCAAATTTTTACAAAAGATGAGTGACATAAAAGCAACATGACAAAACACATACAATCCTACATCACAGATCTTGACATCCAAGAGTATACATGAATACTTATTACAATCATACATCATATATGTGTTATAATATTGAATATTTCAGTCAGGTATTTGAACTGACCAGGGGTGCGTTTCCCAAAAGCATCGTTAGCTAACTATGGTCGTAAGTTCCGTTGAACTCTATTGGTAACGACGGAACTTGCGACCATAGTTGCTTTTGGGAAACGCACCCCAGGACAGATGTTGAAGTTCATCTTGGTGCTCCAGCTGTCCAGGGTATATAAACATGACTCCATCTCTCTTGCATTGTCATTATAAAAGGAGTAATCAGAAGAGTTTGACCCACTGTGAAGATCTCACTGGAGATGTTTATCTCTTCACTGTGTGCAGTCAAAAAACACAACTGTGATCCATGAATGAGATACAAGTGTTAGTCCACCAGAATAACTTTGTTCAAAATTGCTCTATATAATTTATTTGAAATAGGGGGAGGGGGGGATGTTTAATACAATTGATAATACAATTATCACCAAAAAAAAAACGACCAGTCTGCGTTTAAAATTGAGAAAAAAACAGCTTCTAAAATGAACATGTCGCTAACTAGCTTAGTTGGGCCAGTTAGATGTCAATAACATATTAGATTAAACTATTTGTGCATATAACTCGATATACGTATGAATCCTTGTTTCGCTTGCATATTGGAGCAGGGACCAGGCATTAACGACATCGATGGACATCGCTGATTCTTATTTGGCAGATCTCGGAGACATCTAGTAAATACTGACATTTTGGGCGACGCGAATGAAAACCGGAAACTGATATCCCGACTTCTGGCGATAGCGGAAGTTCGTCGCTACGCTTGTGCACGGAGCCAATAGGGCAGAGAACGTCACAAATGGGCGTGACTTTTTCCCCTCGGTGATGTGCACAGCGGGAGAATCTGAAACTGAGACTGTTTATGATTTATTGGTTTTATCAAATAATGAGTTGGTGGATTTTTTACATTATAGGCTGGTTGTTTTCACACACTGCGACCACACAACTGTGTTCAAACAGTTTATAAAAGTGATTTATATATATATATATATATATATATATATATGTGTGTGTGTGTGTGTGGAGAGGTGCTGAAATCGCATTTGTTCTCATACTGTATCGTTTTTACTGTTGTTTTTAAAACGTGTGTTTGGCTCAGTGTTGATGTCTGTATTTGTTTATTAAGTTTTATTTAATTTTAGTTATTTTAGTACTTCATACTACATGGAAATGAAATAATATATATATTGAATTTATTTTTATATGTATGTATATGTAAATATGTCTGGCTGTTGTTTTTGGTGTTTGGCTTGGTGTTATGTTATAAGCATTATTATACTCATACCTTTTGTTGTTTTAATATTTTGAATTGTTTTTAGCTTTACTTTTTTTGTTTTCATTTAAATGTTTAGGTTTTTGAAATGTTGTATGCATTTGTAATTTTTATTTAATTTCTTTGTTTTCTTAAATGTGTGTATATAGTATTTACAGAGTTTTGACTTTTAGTTTGTTACTTTTTCTTTATTTGTAAGTCGCTTTGGATAAAAGCGTCTGCTAAATGACTAAAAGTAAAAGTAAATATGTATATATATATAGCCTATATATATATATATATATATATATATATATATTAAATGTTGTGTTTAGTGTAAATTTGTTTGTGCAAAGATGATCTTTTTTGTGACAATTGAGATCACATACATTTTTGTAACATAAACATTTATGATTTCATAAAATAAACTATTTCAACTGGTAGTAATCAAGATATGACAAAAATGGTGTGAAGTGTTATACTGAAATGTGTTAGCGAATTTGCAAACATTTAATGAAGCATGAAACAAGCACAGCTTTAAGATTTAAATGTGCTTTATCTGAGTATTACAATTGCAATTAACATTAATATAAACAAAACTACTACATTACAAAAGTACAGTGCTTGAGAACATTTATTGTCAAAAGTTGAATTTTTGTGTCACTACATAAATAACTATTCTAAATATATAAACTTGTATTTTGATCATGTCACGTCACAGTTGGACAGTAAAAAATGGATTACGCAGACTTCTGATAAATCAAGTACAATTACTGACATTTCATGAAGTGCAGTTTCCCCACCCAGAAGAGAAAGAGAAGAGGCTGCGCCAAACCAGCCAAAGCAAAACATAATCAACAGACATGGCAGCTAGTCCATTACATACCGAAAGAAACAGAGTTAATAGGGAAAATATAGAATTAGCAAGGTCCCTGTAGTTATCAGAATGATTTGAAAAGCTCTTCTCTAGTTTTCCCTCTCTCTCAGCCTTGTACAAACTTGTACTTCTTTACCAGGCCTGAAGTGCTGCAAAATAGCATGCACATACACAAGTGACATTACATTTGCTTTAAAAGACCAGGGGCCTGTTTCATAAAACAAGTTTACCAAATAAGCCAGGCTTATTTCAGTTAGTCTGACTTGTTTTGAACAAAATCAACTGACAATACATCAGACTAACTGAAATAAACCTGGCTTATTTGGTAAACTTGTTTTATGAAACAGGCCCCAGCTGTGTTATATAATAATGTTATCAGAAGATGGTAGACTGATAAACAAACAAACAAAAGTTGTATTGCTTCATCTTTACACTTAAGTGCAAATTAATTTGAACATTTCATCAAAATAACAAAGTTCACACAAGTGAAGTCAAGGTGTCAATCTTCTCAATTATATCACACAATTAAATTCATACAACAATCTATCGATATTAATTTCATTTTAACAAAAATGAATTTCAGTCGCTAAAATCATAATATTTACATTTCCAACAGTCTGCATAGATGTTACTTCAACATTTTCTGTTGCATGTCACGAAAACAAGTAAATATATGTTTTTTTGTTGTTGTTTTTCATCATGCTCAACCATTCAACCCTCTTATCCAAGTTATTGTAAATTATTTATTTATTTATTGGGAAATAAGCTTATCATGACCTACAAACTAACATTTACTCCCCATTTGGCTACTGAGTGAAAGGTTAGTTTAGGCTAAATTAAAAAGGAAAGGAATATTTCTATGTATAATCTGGGACTGGATGAATAAAGATGAAAATAGATTTAATAATGACAAATGATATAAAAATTATTGACTACATTTATTTCATGAAGGACACTTTCCTGACCCAATAGAGAAAGAGAAGAGGCTGCACCAAACCAGCCAAAGTAAAACAAGCAAACAAGATTGTATTAACATTAGTAATTTCACAGTGGATTTCAACATACAAAGTAATACAAGATGCATAAGACAAGCACGGTGAAAAAACAAACAAACAAAGAAGAAGAAGAAAACAAAAACAAAAAAACAAGTCACCCTCCTTACAATAACCACCTGCTTTTGCAACTGCTTTTAATAACCATTGATTTACTACAATCTATTTACTACAGTAATCAAATTAAAACAACATTTGTGATTTTGGCACAGAGATGTTGTATAATTTAGTGCTGCATGACAGTTTTAACTATCAATTAGCTAATAAAAATTAATCTGGCATGAAAAGCAGTTGGTTATGAACATATCAGATCTCTGTACCTCAGAGATCCTAAACCTTTTGACTGTATATGGACTTTGTTATTCAGTTAGCATTTTTGAACATCAGGTTCTACATTGCAACTTAGAACAAACTCCAACAGTGACTAGTGTAATCAATCAACAATTAAAATAAGAGAGAGATCACATCTTGTCCTCAGATTTAAATGTCCTTTATTAGTGTAAGAGTATTACTAACTACAATTAACTTAAAAAAATATAAACTAAATTACTACCCCCCTTCCCCCCAAAAATAAATAAATAAATAAATATAAAATAAAAATAAGATTATATAGTTGGACACTAAGATTTTTTTTTTTTTTACGACTTCATAACATATGGCATTTCATATGACATGCATGACAATTATAGCAGAATTATTGACATTTCATGAAGGGCAGTTTCCCCACCCGGTAGAGAAAGAGAAGAGGCTGCACCAAACCAGCCAAAATAAAACATAAAAACCCAATAGAAATTAATATTTCTCCATAATTCACTGAAATAGAAAAAGCTAATAAAATCATAAAGGGAAAAAATATAATTAGCATGGTCACAGAAGTTATTAGAATAATGTAAAACGCTCTTCTCTTCATGTGGTTTTCCTCCTCTCTTTCTCTTCCTCTCTCTCCTGGTCCTGACTGCTTCAGAGCTCTGAGAACAGTCACAAGACAAAACAACTGGATGAAGAAGAAGAGGGAGATATGAGTCATGATGAAAATGTAATTCAAATCAAGTAGGAACAAGAACACAGCCACAATACTGATTCCACCTAAGACAAAACTTGCCACCCAGACAATAACAGAGCAGATCACTCTATATCTGAGAGGTTTGTACTTCAGAAAGGTTACAGGATGAACCACTGCCATGTAGCGCTCAACACTGATCAAACACTGAAACACTGGACGACAAGTCAAAGCTATTCCATCTACAAAAATTGCAGCTATCCAAACATTTTCTTCTTTATAGCTGATGAGATTAAAGATGGATTCCATATAAAAGAGCATCTCACAGACAGCAAGATTCAGACTGAAGAACTCTGCTGCAAGTCCATTCCCTGTTCCTGTTACTATAAGCCAAATCACATATGAGTTGATAGGAAAACCTAACAGCACAATGATGGTATCCACTGCAGTCTTTGCAAGACCAATTTCCTTAGTGCTGCTGAAAAATACGTAATCAGAATAATTTGACCCATCACTGGTGAGAATCTCACTGGAAATGTTCATCTCTTCACTGTGTGCAGTCAAAAAACACAACTGGGATCTATGAATGAGATACAAGTGTTATTAAACCAGAACTTTCTGGAACTGTACAGAGTAAACCTGATCAAAACTAGTTTAAATAATACAGTTTTACCTCTGCACTGTGCAGTTGACGATACATAATAAAAGTTATTCAATGATTGTTTTAAATGAATACAAAATCACTTATAGCTATAGACTGTCTGCCTTTCAAATTGAGCTGTTAATGCGACGAAATGTACTTCTTTATCACACATGAATCCTGAATCGATGCAAAATGATATGCAAATACAGTATATTAAATTACACTACATTTGTTGTAAAAAGACCAGCTGTGTGCTGTTTAATGGAGTTGTCACGCAGCAGTAGATATGTTTAAAAAACGTTTAATCAATTCATCTTTACAGATAAGTAAAAGTAAACAAGTAATAATTACCACAGCCACAGCCATATCACCCTGCAGCCCACTGGTTGCCCACTGAAGCTAAGCGGGGTTGAGCCTGTCCTGGATGAGAGACCTCCTGGGAAAACTAGGTTGCTGTTGGAAGAGGCGTTAGTGAGACTATGAGGGGGTGCTCACCCTATGGTCTGTGTGGGTCCTAATGCCCCAGTATAGTGACGGGGATGCTATACTGTCAAAAAGCACTGTCCTTTGGATGAGACATTAAACTGAGGTCCTAACTCTCTGTGGTCCTTAAAAATCCCATGGCACTTCTTGTAAAGAGTAGGGGTGTTTCCCTGGTGTCCTGGCCAAATTCCCTCCACTGGCCCTTGTCAATCATGGCCTCCTAATAATCCCCATCCACTTGTTTGGCTCTATGACGCTCTCTCCTCTCCACCTGTAGCTGGTGTGTGGTTAGCGCACTGGTGCCGTTGTCCTGTGGCAAAAATACTAAGTAAGCTAAGCCATTTTTTGCAGTCATCATCATTTTCATCATCTAAGTGGATGCTGCACACTGGTGGTGGTTGAGGAGAGACCCTCCCATATGATTGTAAAGTGCTTTGAGTGTATAGCAATACACAATAAAGCGCCATATAAATGCCTCATTCATTCATTTAATAATTATGTTCAAATTCAAGTTCCCAAGCTCAAGTTCATTGATTTCTAAAGCACATTTAAACACAGCAACAAGGCTGACCAAAATGCGGCACAGTTTGAAGAAAAAAAAAATTAATATGAAACAAACAAGAAAGAATAAACTTCACAATGAATTAAAAGCCAAAGAAGAGTTTGATAATTTAGGACCAGCCACTGCAAATGCTCTGTCCTCTCAATCTTTAGTTGTGTTCTTGAAACTGAGATGTTTTTGCTCTTCAGATATTAGACTTGTAGAAGAATTATAGGAGTTAAGTAAGTCAGACAGGTAGCTGGGTGCAAAATTATTGACATATTTATAGACAAGCAGCCGGTTATGAAGTTGACAACAGTTATGAAATTGACATCTAGCCAATGTAAGGATTTCAGAAGGGGTTTTGCTGCATAATAAATCGCATTTGCTGTTTTGGCTTTATTTTGTTGTAGGTGACATTGTTTTTGTAACCTCATGTGATAGATGAGTATCTGTTTTCAGTATTTTGAATGAGTTCATTTGTGAACAGATGGTTATTAAAAGCAAGTGATCCCAAACGAGTCTTGTGAACTTTCACAGAACACCTCTAAAGCTTCATAAATCTAAATCTAGGTCAGCCTCATTTAGCCTATATTTGAAATACATTTCCTGTAGCTAGACTATCTAGTAAGTAAGTAGTATTTTTAAGATGAGTTATTTAATCAGCAAGTAATATTTCTATTTCTATTAGATTAATAAAGATGAACACAGTAAGACACACTGACAGATTATTTAATGAAAGTTAGTTTCTTGACCCGGTAGAGAAAGAGAAACGGCTGCACCAAACCAGCCAAAGTAAAACAACCATAACTAATAGACAAGAGTGTAGCAGTACTATCTGCTGAAATCCACTGTGGAACTAAGAAAATAACATAAGGAACGTAAAAGAGAAACGTAGTCACAACAATTATTAGAATAAGATGAAATGCTCTTCTCTTCATGTGGTTTTCCTCATTTCTCTCTCTCCCTCTCTCTCCTGGTCCTGACTGCTTCAGAGCTCTGAGAACAGCCACAAGAAAGAACGACTGGATGCAGAGATAGAGGGAGAACAGTACCAAGATTAAAATAAAATTCAAATCAACAAAAGAAAAGAAGAAAGATATAATATTGATCCCACAGGAGACGAAACTTGCCACCCAGACAATGACAGAACAGATCACTCTATATCTGAGAGGTTTGTACTTCAGAAAGGTTACAGGATGAACCACTGCCAGGTAACGCTCAACACACATCAGACACTGAAACAGAGGACGACCAGTGATGGTGTGTCCATCTAAAAAATACACAGCTATCCAGAGATTTTTACATGTAGAGCTGGAGACAGCGAGGCTGAGACTGAAGAACTCTGCTGTGAGTCCATTCCCAGTTCCTGTTGCTATAAGCCAAATCACATAGGAGTTGATAGGAAAACCCAACAGAACGGTGACCATTTCTACCACTGACATCATTGCAAAATCAATTTCCACTGCAGTAACATTAAAAAAGAAGTAATGAGAGAAATTTGATCCATCAGTGGGGAAGATCTCACTGGAGATGTTCATCTGCTGTCAAAAAAACTCTGATCTATGAATGAGAGATATTGTAAATCCACAAGAATAACATTATTTAAATGACTTTAAGTAAATTATTATAAAGTTCTATTTTCAGTATAAATCAGTATCTTGTATTCTGAATATGACTTAATATATCTAATTATTTGGCAAAAATAAGCAACATTAGCCAGGTCTTTGCCTGTTTTGTCATCTGTAAAGATGGTATGAGTCAGTCTTTACATACATACATACATAACATCAGAAAAAGTAATATAGTCTATAGTCACTTATAGCTGGACATTCTGCCTTTCAAGCTGATGTGTTAATGGCATGAAACATGTACTTTTAATATTTGGGATGTTTCCTGAAACCCTGATATGCAAATACTCTAAGTGACATCACCAAATAAATGTTCACAATATCATTTAGTTTCAGTTGAGCGACATGAAAGCAACATATTGTCAATTACATCCCTTCACACCCCTGAATAACCACCTGCTTTCAATAACCTCCCATTTTTTAAAAAAACTACCTCTGTTAAGCATGATCCTCAGTCACACAGATTTAGAAACATCAGCAATAAATCAACAAACAATAACAGATGTGATTTACTATTACATATTTTACTATTAGATGTGTTTGATAAAGTTTTATCTAACATACAATAAACCTAGCATGAAAAGTAGTTGGTTATGAACCCATCACATCTCTATATCCATCTTACTGATTTTGGCCTGACCTACCTTAGGAGTCCTGACCTTTTTGACTATATAAGACTATTACAAATCCATCAAAATATCACACACATAACAACCAAACTTGCTGTCAAGGAAAGGACAGATCTCCACATAAACACATTTTGAGGATTGTCACAAATGACTTTTTGTTCCAAAAATCCTCAGCTATATGGATTACGATTATTTAACTGCTCCTGACCAAGTCAGAGTGTCCCTGATTTCAAATCTTAAATATAAAACATGTTTTATCAAATATGTTTGCCAATTATCATTTAAAGAGATATGCAGCGAAACAGGTCACCACAACCAATTAAGAATTTTAACCAAAGTATTGCAGGCCTTTCTTGAAGACCCTAATGAATCATTTGAACTTGTGGAAAAAGGGCATCCGATGACACACTAGATGATTTTCACATCTTAAACGATTTTGAAAATTGCAGTCTGGCAGAACTGTATAATGCGTGTGTTCAGATGATTGTAAACGTTGGTTGAAACTGTCCTTAAGTCTATGGTCTCCACCAGTTTTAAAATCAGTTAAGATTTGAAAGATTCTTCAAGTTAACTATATCTCACAAATCCTTCAGATTGGACAGATGACAAACTCCCTCCATTTTTATATAATTCTTATTTATTCAAAGAGCCTCCTTGATTGTACTTTACTCTTAATGTGAAACTCCTTAGCTGGTACCTTGCATTGAAAGAGAAAGGATGTCATATGGCACTCTCACGTTGATAAACCTGTTATGAACGTAATTGAGAGCACCCTTATTTTTGTACAAAATAAATATTTAGCTCTAAATCTCAAACAAGACCAATCTCCTATACAATAACTACAATAATCAACAAAGAGAGAGAGAGAGAGAGAGAGAGAGAGAGAAATCCCTTCTTGCCCTCAGATTTAAATGTGCTTTATTTGTGTTTGAGTGTTACTGATTGCAATTAACATAATAAACATAAACAAAACTACTACATTACTAAAATAAATAATAATTAAAAAAAAAAAAACTACAGAGCTTGAGAAGTACAGAGTAGTTGGACAACATAAAAATAGATTTGATAGAAAAATGGATTATAGAGACTTATAATGATATTTAAAGTTGAATTATTGACATTTAATGGATGGAAGTTTCCCCACCCGGTAAAGAAAGAGAAGAGGCTGCACCAAACCAGCCAAAATAAAACAAAAAAACCCAGTGGACCTCATGGTTTCTCCATTACGCAGTAAACCTGAAAGAGTGTTTAAAATGAAATGGGAAATCAATACAATTAGCATGGTCACAGTAGTTATAAGAATTATTAGAAATGCTCTTCTTTTCATGTGATTTTCCTCATTTCTCTCTCTCCCTCTCTCTCCTGGTCCTGACTGCTTCAGAGCTCTGAGAACAGCCACGATACAAAATAACTGGATGGAGAAGAGGAGGGAGAAGTGTGCCATAATGAACATATTATAAACATCAGGCGAGAACAAGAACATGGTCATGATACTGGTCCCACCGGATATAAAACTATCCACCCAAGCAATAACTGAGCAGATCAGTCTATATCTGAGAGGTTTGAACTTCAGAAAGGTTACAGGATGAACCACTGCCAGATAACGCTCAACATAAATCAGACACTGAAACAGAGGACGACCAGTGACACCTAGTGAATAAAAAAAAATCATTACCACTATCCAATCTTTTTTATAATCATTGTTCATAAGATTAACGAGAGATACCATACAAAAGAGCATCTCACAGAAAGAGAGATTGAGGCTGAAGAACTCTGCTGCGAGTCCATTCCCTTTTCCTGTCACTATAAGCCAAATCACATAGGAGTTGATAGGAAAACCCAACAGAATGATGAAGATATTCACTGCAGTCACGGCAAAAACAGTTTCCTCCTTGGTGCTGTTGTAAAAGAAGTTATCTGAAAAATTTGATCCATCAGTGGTGAAGATCTCACTGGAGATGTTCATCTGTGTGCAGTCAAAAACACAACTGTGATCTATGAATGAGATACAAGTGTTAGTAAACCAGAACATTCATGACTGTACAGAGTAAACATGATCAAAACTACTTTAAATAACAATTTTACCTCTGTACTGTGCTGTTGACAACAGCAAAACAAAAAATGTTATTCAAAAGTTGTTTTAAATAAATAAATCATTCAAAATCATTAGAGAAAGCTACTTATAGCAAGACTGTCTGCCTTCTAAGTTGATTTATAAATGGAGTGAAACTTGCACTACTTTATCAGGCATGAGTCCTGAAGCACTGAAAAATGACATGCAAATACAATATATTTGCTTCAAAAGACCAGCTGTGTTACATAATAATGTCATCTACAACAGAATCAAACCAAAACAGGATTTATCTTTTTTTTTTTTCGCTCAGATGTCTTGATATTCTTATATGTACAGCATCTAACAATTAGAATCATACAAGTACATACAACAACTCATTGGCATTAATTTCGCTTGAACAAAATTTTAAGAGATCACTTCTTGTCCTCAGATGTGTGTTTTATTTGCATATGAGTGTTACTAATTTCAGTTAACATAATCATACAAATACTGCATTGCAAAAATGTATAAAGTTTTAGAAGAGTTTGTGTCAAAAGCTGAATTCACCAGAATATTTTTGCATCACTAATTAAATAGCTATATTTAAATGTATAACCCTGTTTTTTTATAATATGATTAGACAGTATGTATTATATTATAGAGACTCCATGATGATAATTAAAGCAGAATCAGTTAAAATAACCAAAATCCCCTAAACTAAATATCTTAGAAACTGATTCGAATGTAAATTCTTATACACTACTGAGAGCAAGTGAATATATGCCTTGAGAATTTCAAAACTTTTTGGCACTCAAACATAGTTTATGCAGTTGTTTTGATGGAGGGAAAAAGATACAAGTCTAGTTTTAACATTTTATGTTCTTCAGGCCTTCCTCTTACTACTTTATCAGGAATGGGTCCTGATACATTTCAAAATATCATGCAAAAGAACTGTGCCTTTACATTTGCTACAAAAAGACCAGCTGTGTTATGTAAGTGTTATGATGAGAAAGCAGATTTATAAACACGTCTTCAATTAGTTTTTTCAAAAGGACAATAAAGATAAATTAATGAATGAAGGGTAATTTCCCAACCCGGTGCAGAAAGAGAAGTGGATGCACCAGACCAGATAAAGTAAAACAAATATAACCAAAAACAATGAGTTCATCAGGAGTTTCTTTTGAACTCAACATAATATATATTAAAATTACAAAGGGAATATATATGAAGAGCATGGTCACAGCATTTATTAGAATGATGTAAAACGCTCTTCTCTTTATGGGGTTTTCCTCCTCTCTCTCTCTCCCTCTCTCTCCTGGTCCTGACTGCTTCAGAGCTCTGAGAACAGCCAAACAGCAGAACAACTGGATGGAGAGGAAAAGTATGAACTGTGAAAGGAAAAAACTAAAGTACAACTTATAGAGGGATAAGAACCAAGTCATAATACTGAATCCACCAGAAACAAATCCGGCCACCCAAACAATAACACAACAAATCACTCTATATCTGAGAGGTTTGAACTTCAGAAAGGTTACAGGATGAACCACTGCCAGGAAACGCTCGACACAGATCAGACACTGAAACAGAGGACGACCAATCATGGCGAGTGCTTGTAAAAAACAAGTAAAAACCCAGAAATGTTCAACTTTATATGTGATAAGAGCCATGATAGATTCCATACATACGAAGATCTCACAGACAGCAATGTTGAGACCGATGAACTCTGCTTCGAGTCTGTTCCCTGTTCCTGTTACTATAAGCCAAATCACATAGGAGTTGGTAGGAAAACCCAACAGAACGGTGATGATACCTACAATTGAGGATGTTTCATAATCAATGTCTATGTCAATGCCATGGTAGAAAAAGTAACTGGAAGAGTTTGACCCATCATTGGTGAAGATCTCACTGGAGAAGTTCATCTCTTCACTGTCAAAAAAACAGAACTGTGAATGAGTTACATGTTAGTAAACCTGAACATGCTGGCACTGTAAAGAGTTAACCTGATCAAAAGAACAATAAAAACACATAAAAAGCATATACCTAAAAGTTAGTATTAGAAGTATCTATCTATCTATCTATCTATCTATATATCTATATCTATATATATATATATATATATATATTCACTTAGCTGGACTGCCTGTCCTCTATGTTGATCTGTTAAAGGGATGAAACTTTGGTCCTGCAGCATTGAAAAATAACATTCAAATGCATGTGACACCAAGTGACATAACATTTACATTAAAAGACTAATTGTGTTATGTAGGTGTGCAAGACGGTAGACTGATAAACTACAAGATGAAAAAGTTCTTCAATCAGTTCAACTCTGCACAAGAACAAGGAAACGTTCAACAATGAAAGAAAGAAATGCGTTCAGGATCAGCTGGACTGGTGGTGATAAAACCTCTCCTCTCACACACAAATAACCACCTGCTCTCAATAACCATCCATTAGGAAACTATGAAAACACATAACTCTCTGTCATACTGGTTTAGATAAAAAAAATAAAAATAAAACAACCACAGTAAATCAAACTACAACATATGTGATTATTGTCTGACTATATGTATGATGAACTATTATCTAACATTGAAGTAGAAAACATTTTTACCATTTCATTTTACCAAAGAATGACACCCAAAAATAGTGTTGTTGTAATCTTTCTACAGCTCAGCAAGAAGCAAAATAAACTCATTTGATTTTCTCAAATTTTATACAAAGTGTTTTGTTGACTGTATTGATTAAGCTCAACCAATGGATGTTACTCCTATGAAAATATCAAATTAATAATTCTTTAATTTAGGAGAAACAAAAGTTTATCTAAGCTTTTGTAAATCAAATGATATTATCTGACAGAAATAGAATGAAAAAGATATTGGTCCTTAATTTGTGGTATAACTACACATTATGATTAGCAAGTTGTGGGCTATTTTACACGCTAGCTTCCCAAACACTGCAAAACGAACTATTCCTTAGCAGTCAAATTTAAAAGAAAAAGCAAAACACAAACATTTGTACAAGATTAGAGACAAAATAGTTTATTGACATGTTAACAAAGCTCTACATGACAACCTAGAGCAAACTCCCACAATAACTACTGTACAATAATCAATAATTAGAGATCACTTCTCATTCTCAAATGAGTATATATGTTACTATTAAACATTTATATAAAAGTAAAACATAGTATTGTAACAATTAACATCATAGACATAAACATACTACAGTATATTATGAAAAAAAAGAGATTTGTTACATTTTTGTTGCATCAGGAAAGTAATAGTTATAACTACAGCCTACTATTTTGCTATCACAGGTGGAGGGTAGAAAGTGTTTTACAGAGAATTCATAATGATGACTGAAGAAGAATTACTGACATTTAATGAAGGGCAGTTTCCCCACCCGGTAGAGAAAGAGAAGAGGCTGCACCACACCAGCCAAAATGAAAAATATATAACCAACATGCAAGATTGGATCCAAATAGTCTGATGAATTAAAAAGAATTATTAAAAACACATAGGGAGAAAATACAATTAGGATGGTCACAGAAGTAATTAGAATGACAAAAATGCTCTTCTCTTCATGTGGTTTTCCTTGTTTCTCTCTCTCCCTTTCTCTCCTGGTCCTGACTGCTTCAGAGCTCTGAGAACAGCCACAAGACAAAACAACTGGATGGAGAGGTACAGGGAGAACTGTGCCAAAATGAAAATTAGATTCAAATCAACAAGAAAAAATAAATAAGTCATAATATTAATCCCACCAGAGGCAAAACTTGCCACCCAGACAATAACAGAACAAACCACTTTGTATCTAAGATGTTTGGGCTTTAGAAAGGTTATAGGATGAACCACTGCCAGGTAACGCTCAACACAGATCAGACTCTGAAACAGACAAGTGATGACTAATCCATCTAAAAAACTCAAAGGTTCCCAAGGAATCATAAGTTTCATGCTGATAAGGTGCAAGAAAATATCCATACATAAAAGCATCTCACAGACAGCAAGGCTGAGACCGAAGAACTCTGCTGCAAGTCCATTCCCTGTTCCTGTAACTAAAAGCCAAATCACATAGGAGTTGATAGGAAGACCAAACAGAATGACGATGCTATCTAACACTGTGGACACTAAAAAATTTATTTCCTCCTCAGTAGTGCCGTTGTAAAAGTAGCAATCTGAAAAATTGGACTCATCAGTGGTGAAGATCTCACTGGAGATGTTCATCTCTTCACTGTGTGCAGTTACAAAACTCTATGAATGAGATACAAGTGTTAGTAAACCAGAATATTCAGGGACTGTACAGAGTAAACATGATCAAAACTACAATACTTTAAATATCACATATTAGAAAAACAGCTCTAAAAGAACTAGAAAAGGAGTTTAAAAAAAAGAGTTCAGTTTTAATTATTTGGCTTTTTTTTTTTTTTTATTTTTTTTTTTTACCTCAGTCCTGCAATTGGTTTAAATGGATAAATCAGTGAAGAAAGTCACTTGTGACTAGACTGTTTACCTTTCAAGTTGATCTGTTAGTGGGATAAAACGTGCACTTCTTTATCAAGCATGAGTCTTGCAGTTGCAAAATGTCATGCAAATGCACTAAATTACATCATATTTGCTACAAAAGACCAGCTGTGTGACCAACCATGTTATGTAACAGTGCTGATATCACGAGACAATCTCCAATTATAGGTTGTAAACATTTTAACTTTGGCAAAGACACAAAGTTCACAAAAGTCATTGCTAACCAAATAACTGTATTGTGAAAACTATTAATGGTTGATGAACCATGAAAAATCCAAGCCACAAAAGTCTGTAGCACTTCCAACTGTATCTAACAATTCATTAATTATTTTATTACTGAACAATTTTTCAATTCTATTGTATGGCAAAAAACATCCTATCCCCAAATTAGTTTTTATTATAGAAAATGTTTTCAAATAATGAAAAGAGATGTTTCAGTAACTACTTTTCAACAAGATAATCTGTGGTTTAACTACTTTAAATTATTAACAACTTGTTGCATTCACATGCTAGCTTTCAAAACAGTAACCCAAATGGACTATACTGCACGGTCAAAACAACTAGGAAAAAAAAAAAAAAAAATCTGAGACAAAATGGTTTGATTGTACCAGGACTTTGGATTTTACTGACCCCAGTCCAAACCCTAACACCCTCAAAATCAACATAAAAAAAAGATAATTTCTGATCTGATGTTTAATTTGCGATTTACACAAGCAAAATTACTACATTACAAATAGAGCAGCTAAATAATAGTTATTGTAATCAGTTATTCAATGTAATGTAGCATTAGAATTTCACCACTAAGTGACTATTTTCGTAACTTTCTATTTATACATTGTAGCTGTTTGGCAGAAGATGAATAATGGAGGCTTCAAAATGATAAAGCAGAATTTATAATATTCAGATTTTAAATGTATTTTATTTTTTTGTAATAAAGGGTAGTTTCCCTACCCGGTATAGAAAGAGAAGAGGCTGCACCAAACCACCTGAAATAAAAACTATGTAACCAAAGACAAGATATTCTGATGAATTCCAAATAACATATATTAACATTATATAGGTAGTATATATGGCAACCATGCTCACATTAGATATTAGAATGAGATAAAATGCTCTTCTCTTCATGTGGTTTTCCTCCTTTCTCTCTCTCCCTCTCTCTCCTGGTCCTGACTGCTTCAGAGCTCTGAGAACAGCCAAACAGCAGAACAACTGAAAGAAGAGGAAGAGGAAGAACTGTGCCAACAATAAAATAAAATACAACTTAAAAATAAACAACAAAGAAGTCACAATACCAACTCCGCCTGAGCCAAACCCTGCCACCCAGGCAATAACAGAACATATCACTCTATATCTGAGAGGTTTGAATTTCAGAAAAGTTACAGGATGAACCACTGCCAGGTAACGCTCAACACAGATCAGACACTGAAACACTGGACGGACAGTCAGGGCTAGTGCTTTTAAAAAACCCACAAGCATCCAGAGAAGCGCAACTTTATAGCTGATGAGACACATGACAGGCTCCATACAAATGAAGATCTCACAGACAGCAAGGTTGAGACTGAAGAACTCTGCTGCAAGTCCATTCCCTGTTCCTGTTACTATAAGCCAAATCACATAGGAGTTGGTAGGAAAACCCAGCAGAATGGTGATGATACAAACTGAGAACTTTTCGAAATCAATTTTCTTCTCAGTGCTGTCATTGTAAAGTACGTAACCAGAAGAATTTGACCCATCGGTGGTGAAGATCTCACTGGAAATGTTCATCTCTTCGCTGTGTACAGTCAAAAACCGTGATCTATGAATGAGATGCAAGTGTTAGTAAACCAGAACATTCTGGGACTGTTCAGAATAAACCTGATCGACCTAATCAGTACTTTAAATAACACACATTAGAAAAAGAGAACATTTCTGTTCCAATTACTTGGCTATTTTACCTCAAAATGATATTTATATGCACTTATAGCTGGATTGTCTGCCTTCCAAGTTGTGTTCATGGGTTAAAACTTTTATTTCTATTCAAGCCATTGGTCCTGAAGCATTGCAAAATAACATGCAAATACACAAAGTGGCATTATATTTACTTCAAAGGATTGTTTGGTGTTGCACCACTATTACATCAGATTAATACAAATATCTTCAGTCAGTTCAGTTCCAAACATAAGTACAGCTGAACAACAAATCAAATGTGACAAATTCCAAGACTGAAAAGGGGCAAAGTCATTCAGGATCAGCTGGCCGGGTGGTAATAAAAATCTCCTCTCAGTTCAAACAACCACCTGCTTTCAATAACCACATTTATGAACTCATTCAAATTGCAGAATACACAATCTCATCTAACACACGAGGTTACAAAAACAATATCATCTCTAAAAAAATCAAAACAGAAGATGCAGAATATATACCTGTATATATATATATATATATATATATATATATATATATTAACCTTTTTTTATTTGTATTTTTTTTTTATTTTTTAATGAGAAGCTTGTAGCCAACACAGTCTGTTTTTATTGTACAGTTGTAGAAAAAAAAAAAATATATATATATATATATATTGAGTGGTAATAATTAGTTTGGTGGTTAAAAGTGAATTATAAACATCAATAATGATATTTAAATTAAGAATTTATTGTCCCCAATAATGTGTATTTTAGCCCCCTGAACGCGACTTTTACCGTGGGACCCCCTCGAAACGCAGTGAGATGGGATAGTTTTGAGGTCATTTTGAATCCAATTGGGTGGGATTTATTGTGAAAACCAATAAATTCCATCAAGCAGGTAACATTATTATTTCTCGTCAAAAAATGCATTGGCATCATCTGTATTTAAGAGAAAATAATCACTTCATATGATGTTAAAGTGAATAAAATAGTCTTGACAGCCTTACTTACTGGAGTTCCACAACTATTGACTTTGTTCCCTCTCACAGGACTCGTGTGTGTGTAGGTGATGTAAACAAGGAAAGCAGGCATTTGGACCAAAGCACTGTGAGGCAAGGGAAGGAGAGAGTCGAAATGTTTCTAAACTTAAAACGTATTTTGCCCTGTTTGTGTTGTTTTACTACTCACACAATTATTTACGGTATAAAACAATTTACAATTTATTTACAATACACAGCGTGGCATTCATATTTTTAGGGGGGGTCCAGACCCCCCCTACCCCCCCGACCCATCCCAGTAATCTCAGTAATTTTATTACATTTTCAGAGTAACTTGCCCAACACTGATGCTCAGTCGGGTTAAGATCAGGAGATTGACTTGGCCATTGCAGAATATTCCACTTTTTTACATTTAAAAACTCCTGGGTTACTTTTGCAATATGTTTTGTGTCATTTCCACTTGTACTATGAGACGCCGCCCAATCAACTTTGTTGAATTTGGTTGAATCTGGGCAGACGGTGTATATCCCCCTATACAATTCAGAATTCTTCCGGCTGCTTCTATCTTCTGTCACGTCATCAATAAACACCAGTAAAGCCCCTTTCAGACTACACGATTTTAGCCCGATTTTGCCACGATCTGCTTGACATAGGGTGTCGTGGAGATTTGTAAACGACAATGGGCGTCGGGACGCACGATTCAATCGTTTCATCTCGTGCAGTGTGTCATAGTGCATGACACCTCTGCGACACTTCACGACGTCAACACAGTAAGACTAGCATGTTTAATTTTTTTTTTCCATTGTACATGACAAGTTCCATCACATCTGTGACACTGGCCAATGGGAGCACAGAAGCACCTTTGTACAAGCTTTCAAACATGTTGAAATGAAAGAGAGACAATGGTATCGGTCTTGCTAGGTGTAATTTTACAATGGAGGAAATGTTCGTGGAACTACGGTAACAATACTCCTGCATTTATGACGAGGGACTACCGCGACACAATGAAAAAAGGTAAAACATTTTTTTTTACCTCAGTTCTCTTTGATAGCCCATACCATCCAGATTTGTGTCCATTGTCAGGTTTTCTTTCTTTTTTGGGGTTTTCTGATGACAAGACAGGGCAAAACACGCTGTTTGCTAGCCATTGTTTGTTTACACTCATAGCACCTTCTGTCTTGTCCAATGACATCATGCACGTCGTTAATGACGGCATGCGATGAATGCTCAGGTAGCATTGTATAGTCTGACATGTTTCTTGTACAAGACACAACAAGATTTTATGAGTCAAAATTGCATAATTTGACACAGTGACTGTCGTAACCAACAAAAAATATTATGTAGTCTGAACGGGGCTTAACCCAGTGCCACTGGAAGCCATGCATGCTCATGCCATCACACCATGGCATCACAGATGATGTTGTATGCTTTGGATCGTGAGCTTCGCCATTCTTTTTTCTTCCCATCATTCTGGTACAGGTTGATCTTAATTTCAGCAGTCCAAAGAATGCTTTTCCAGAAGTGGTCTGGCTTTTTTAGATGTTTATTGGCAAAGTCTAATCTGGCCTTGTTTGTACCTTGTGGTGAACCCTCTGTATTTGCTCTCGTGAAGTCTTGATTATAGGCTTTGACGGTGACACGCCTACCTCCTAAAGAGTGTTTCTTTTTCAAAAGTTTCTTTTGGCTGGATGTTGTGAAAGGAGTTTTCTTTACCATGGAGAGAATCCTCTGATCATCCACCACTGTTGTCCTCCGTGGACATCCAGGCCTTTTTATGTTGCTGAGCTCACCAGTGCATTCATTTTTTAAATTTTTTCTCAGAATGTACCAAACTGTTGATTTGGCCACTCCGAATGTTCCTGCTGTCTCTCTGATTATTATTATTATTATTATTATTTTTTAGCCTAACAATTGTCTGTTTCACTTGTATGGAGAGCTCCTATGACTGCATGATGTGGGTTCAGAGCAACAGCTTCCAAATGCAAATGGCACACTTAGAATCAACTCCAGACCTTTTACCTGCTTAATTGATGTAGAAATAATTAAGAAATAGCCCACGACTGTCCATGAAACAGTTTTTGAGTCAACTGTCCAATTACTTATGGTCCCTTGAAAAAGGGGGGAGGTACATATTGAAGAGTTGTAATTCCTTAACCTTTCCTCCAATTTTGATGTGAAAACCCTCAAATTAAAGCTCAGAGTGTGCACTTAAAGCCCATTATATAACTGTTATTTGAATATCTTTTGGTCAGCAGTTGAAATAATAAAAATTGTGCCTGTGTCCAAATATATAAGCTAACTGAATACGTTAAGCTAAATGCGTTAACCTAACTGAGACTTGTTATAGCACTTGCATATCATTGCTCTCTTTTTATATTTTGATTGCTTCCATTGTCCTCAATTGTAAGTCGCTTTTAATGTAAAGTAATATATATGGACCTAACTGTATGAGGAATATGTATGGTAACCATAGTCACAGTAGTTCACAATAAGATCAGAATGAGATAAAACACTCTTCTCTTTTTAAATAGATGTCAACTTATCTATAGTCTCTTATGGCTGGAATACACTACACGATTTTTGCCCACAGATTTACAGTCTGGAAAAGTTGATGCTAGTTACCAAAGGTCAGAGCCAGTCTGCAGATTTGAGTTGACAGAATCCATAGAAAATAGATTAATTTAACTTAGTGACAACCATCAGTTAATATTTAAAGTCTGTTTATGAAGTATTTACATAGATGTTCATTGTGGAAGAGCTTCAAGAGAGCACACTGAGCTTAATTGGAGCAGCAACAATTTTTAATACATTTCATGTAATATTTATTAAAATTACATTATTTTTGCTAAATAAATAGTCTAGGTCATGTATTAAGTTCATACATATTTTAATATGAACAACTATTATTAACAATATCTATGAAATTATACTTCTTCTTATTGATATCACACTGAAGCTGTGTGATTTTCATAGGAGTGCACACTTTAAGCACACCTTAAAATAATATGAAATCTTTAAAAATTACAGTACTGTAAAATGACAGACCAGCAATAAACTGTCAATTCATAATATTATGGATGTAAAAGTACAAGCCAGCAATGCCTGTGAAGTAATATGTTAGCGTAGCACACAATCTTATACAGCCAACTGTGTTTTATTGGTTTGTTTTATTTGATTTTTGAATGTTATCAATTTTTGAATGATCAAGTTATGATCCCATTTTTCCCATCATGCACTGGGGCATGAATAATTAAAAAGGTTACATTTTTCACTGTTTTTGAGTTGTGTTTACACTGTTGTATGGTTGCTTTTGTTGTTAGGTTTAGTAACTTACTGTTTTGCGACATCTGGAGTTGATTTTCTACTCAAAATGACCCATTCATACTCAAACACTATCCACTGATTGTCACCGTCATTGTGTATGGTGTACCAAGTGTTGAGATCTCTGTGTTCAGTTGAATGATAATTCTATTGAGAGGATATATTATTTTAAAAGGATAACAAGCTGTCTACTTGCTTACTTACATGTTTGTAAGTGAACCCCATGCTTTAATAGCATGGTTGTTTCCCAGTGCTACATCGATTTGAGTAAATTTTAGAAGCCATGACTGAGTGAAATGTACTTAAGTATTGCAGATTTAACTCAAAGTAATTAAGTAAAAATTACCCATCAAACTCTAACTGGCCATGTTAAATTGACTTATTTCCTTTGCTAATTTTACCTAACTTAGTTAAGTAGATTTTACTTAATTCAATACTTACAATTTACTTGCAAAATAAAAATTAAGTAAATCTTACTTACTGTTTTTTTCAGTGTTCCTGTTCCTGTTACTATAAGCCATATCACATAAGAGTTGATAGGAAAACTCAACAGAACGGTGATGATACATACAACTGCAAACATTTTGAAACCAATTTTCTTCTCTTTGTCGCTACTGTAAAAGAAGTAATCAGAAGAGATTGACCCATCAGCGGTGAAGATCTCACTGGAGATGTTCATCTCTTCACTGTGTGCAGTCAAAAACACAACTGTGATCTATGAACGAGATACAAGTGGTAGTGAACCAGAACATCCTTTGATTGTACAGAGTAAACATGATCAAAACCACTTTAAATAACACGCATTATAAAAAAGAGAACAATTCTGTTTTAATTATTTGGATATTTTACCTCAAAATTATATTTATATGCACTTATAGTTGGATTGTCTGCCTTCCAAGTTCTGTTCATGGGTTGAAACTTGTACTTCTATGCGAGGCATTGGTCCTGAAGCATCGCAAAATAACATGGAAACACATGAAGTGACCTCATATTTACTTCAAAAGACTGTGTTGGTGTTGTACCACTGTTACTTCAAATTAATACAAATATCTTCGATCATTTCATTTCCAAACAAATACAGCAGATGTGATTCCAAGACCGAAAAAGGGCAAAGTCATTTAGAATGAACTGGACAGGCAGTAATAAAAATCTCCTCTCAGTCCAAACAACCGCCTGCTTTCAGTAACCACATTTATGAACTCATTCAAATTGCAGAAAACACAATCTCATCTAACACACGAGGTTACAAAAACAATGTCATAATGTTCATAATGGCATTCAGTTCTCTGGCCAAAACAAGCGACATCAATCAGCTCCTTACATTTCCTGTATTTCATAAAGATGATTGAAGCATACAGAATTATATTTATAGTGACTTAGTTGGACCTTCTGCCTGATGTGTTAATGGAATGATAACAGTCACAAGACAAAACATTTGGATGGAGAAGGACACTAGGAACAGCACTGAGAAAAACCATGTAAATGTAAAATAGTCATCTGAACCTAAAATAAACATGCAGAACAAACAGCAACCATTAGTGATTATCCAGACCACAGTGCAGCAGATCACTCTATATCTAAGAGGTCTGTACTTCAGAAAGGTTACAGGATGAACCACTGCCAGGTAACGCTCAACACAGATCAGACACTGAAACAGAGACCGGCCAGCGATGCCTAGTCCAACTAAAAACTGTGTTATACTTATAAGACTCTGACAAACAAATGACAGTAGAGTTAACAGACAATTCAAACAATAAAATATTTCACAAACAGAGAGGTTGAGATTGAAGAACTCTGACGCAACTCCACTTCCTGTTCCTGTGACAATGAGCCATAAAAGGAGTGGGCAGGAAAACCAAACAGGACATTGACGATGAACACACTCTTTCCTAAGATGCCCAGTGGCCAGAAGAAATGTTCTGTGGAGTTTGAGGATTCTTCAGGGGTGATGGAGTTCATTGTAGAGCTATTAATTTATTCTGAGCTCTGAATCTGAATAAGAGGAAACAAATGGTTGCAGTTGTGATCTAAGGTCAAGAGAAGTGTCAGTAGCTGACTCACTGTAATTGAGCATGTAATCCAAACCGCACGAAACAAGTTAAAAACATATATTTACTCTCACTGAAACACACACGCACACGCACACGCACACACACGCACACACACACACTTTAAATGTTTTAATACAACACACCTCAGTTTAAGAGCAAATGTCCACATAACATTCACTTTTACTTTTCACCAAGATAATCAATAAGTATTTGCTTATGTTTAAAGTTTTCGATAACTGTGTAGCAGATGACATAATTACTTAGTTTAGATGTGGTGATACTTCTCTGTGCTGCTTATTGATGTGCTTTCTTTTTTGCATCCTTGGTGTCTGAACATCTCTGTTTGAACATTTGGTTTAGCTGAATTTATATGCACTTGTTTAAAGTATTGTTTTGAACTAACACCTGACATTGAAACAGGTGAACCTTTGTCAGTGATTAATTGTTTTTATTTGACAAACATTTACATAATACCCAAACTACATCACATGCTTACCATCTATCTCATCTTTGACAAATGAATGCACTCTAAACACTACACAACATGGTCTATAATTTTTCCAATTAATTCAGCAAGACAAAATTCATTTTACATACATGATACTGAATGCCCATAATGCAGTATGTGGTTTAGTTATATAATATACCCTTATACTAACAATGCTTTGTTACAGTTGCTGGTTTTATGAGGAACTGACACAGTGTAGTTTCCCAGTCCGGTGCAAAAAAAGAACAGGTTGCACAAAACCACCCAGAATAAAACAAACCAAACCAAATGTTTTGCAAGCTTCAATATTGTGTGGTGTGAAAATGGTGAAAAAGCCTGCAAGAATGCATGGGACAAATATGATAAACGTGCTTACAGTAATTATTATAATGAGATAAAATGCTCTTCTCTTCATGTGGTTTTCTTCCTTTCTCCCTTTGCCTCCCTCTCCTGGTCCTGATTGCTTCAGAGCTCTGAGAACAGCCACAAGACAAAACAACTGAATGGTGAGGAAGACGAAGAACTGAATCGGGAATAACCACATAAACCAAATAGAGTTATGTAACACTGCAGTAATCATGCTGCACAAACAAGAGCCAAGAGTGATTATCCAGGCCGCAGTGCAGCAGATCACTCTATATCTGAGAGGTTTGTACTTCAGAAAGGTTACAGGATGAACCACTGCCAGGTAACGCTCAACACAGATCAGACACTGGAACAGAGGACGGCCAGTGATAGTTACTCCAATTAAAAATGTTGATAATGCAATGACATCAACAAAATTTGACAGTACACTTAACAAACAATTGAAAGAAAACCATAATTCACAAAGAGAGATTGATATTAAAGAACTCTGATACAACTCCTGTTCCTGTGACGATGAGCCACATAACATAGGAGTGTACAAGAAAACCAAACAGGGAATTGATGGTGTACACACACATGTCTACAATAGTCGTTGGCCAATCTTGCATGGTTGTGGAGTCTGTGGATCCTTCAGTGGAGTTCATTACCTCTGTGTCTAAAAAGCTAAAAGCAGAAAGGTTAAAATTTCAGTCTATAAGAATGGAGAAGTATAAAGTGCTATTATAAATTAACATGCATTTTGCACTGCGGTGAAAACTATAGCCTAAAAAAAAGCATAAATGCATTTTTTGGCTTCTATACAGTTCTACGTTTTATAAAATTGTATTAATACTTTTTAATATTATAACACTCTATACTACAAGACTTGAAAAGCTTAAACAATTAGTAAGATGTGCAGGGAATAGGCCTACTCCAAATCATTCCATTCTATAATTCTACACAGTTCTAAATGTTGATATAAAATTGCCAGTAATTATCACAACATTATTGTAAATTTATTGCTCTTAAAGTACTTGACACTGATTGGTCAATCACGTTATTTAGGGGTCAGATATTTCCTAATATGTATGCCACAGTCCATGCAACTTCTGCGAACCGACACTGTGTTCACGTCTCGTAGGCCAGGGGTTTTCAAACATGTCCTGGAGAACCCCCTGCCCTGCACATTTTGTATGTCTCCCTTATCAGACACACCCAATTCAGGTCTTGCAATCTCTGCTAATGAGCTGATGAGTTGAATCAGGTGTGTTAAATGAGGGAGACATACAAAATGTGCAGGGCAGGGGGGTCTCCAGGACAGGTTTGAAAACCCCTGTCATAGGCTATCGCTCCTTGGACTTGAGAGCTATTATTTCATACAAAAGCAATTAGCGCCATCTTGAGTCTCAGATGGATTGAAGAGAACAGGCGGCACCAGAATTCATTACTGTATACACTAAAACGTTTTGTAAGCCTATTATAGACTTTTTTTTTTTTGTGGAAGTCTTAAAATTATATACAGGTAATTCATGCCTATTTATTTATAAGTGTCACAAAGTACAGTCAGTTGGTCATTCTCAAAAACAACAACAACAACAACAACACCCAGATAGGGTGATCAGGAAATGAATTTGATTATGTACTCCAAATTTGCATTATCTGTTAAGTATTAAGCAGGATACTGTATATATAGGCTATACATATATTTAATGATGCAATCTGCTTTGAAATCACAAGAATAAATTACATTTTAAAATATATTCAAATAGAAAGCTGTTATTTTCAATAGTAAAAATAGTTCACAGTATTACTGCTTTTGTTGTATTTTGGATCAAACTGGTGAGCAGAAGAGAATTCTTTAAAAACATTAAACATCTTACTATTCAAAAACCTTTGACTGGCAGCGTATATGAAAGAAAAAAAAAAAAAAAATCACCTGAAGAGTGGATGTCCAGAGCCTCTGGATGTGTAATAATCTCCGTGCTGTGAATGACATCAAGTGCTAGTGATGGGATTTATGGCTCCCCCCCAGCCGCGACTCGGCTCCCATCGTTCATGTTTATGAGCCGTTCAAAAGAATCGGTTCGTTCGCGAACGTCACAACTCTATCAAGTGCATTATATGGAAAGCTTCTTAGCTTGCACGTAATTTAAAACACCAAATATGCAAATATTTTAAATGAGGTTCAAAAAGACAGATAGTCCTAATCTGTATCATTTGTAAAGAAAATGATGCAATTCGGAATATTTAAAATCAAATGCTCTTTTTTTTTTTTTTTTTTTTTAGATAAATTGCTCTAAATATACCCCTTTTATGACAGCAGGGAATGTTGTCACACTAAGTGGGGTAAGTTGTCACAAACTGTGTCAGTCAGATAATAACATTTTTCACATACTGTTTTATCCACTTTTATGTTTCTTTAAAATAAGTTATTTCAGGGAAATATGATTGTTGACTTTTATTTATTCACTTTATTCACAAACATTTGTGCTTGATGGGAGTGCCTGCTGTCTTGTTGTGTATTGGTGTAATCATTTTGCTCTGAAGATCCTCATGTTTATGAATTTGTTTCAGATAATTTTATATGCACTTGTCTAAACTATTTTTTTTCTAACAGCTGACATGGAAACAGGGGATTAATCATTTTTATTTGACAAACAAACACTAAACAAACCATAACATATGCACTCACCAATCCCATCTTAGATGTAAAAACTACACAGCATGATCTATAATCTTTACAAGGAATTCATTAAAGACAAAATTATTCACCAAATTCAGTTTACATGAGTAACCCAGAATGTTTATATAACAATAAAAGGCACACTTAGATAAGGATTTTAGCAACAACGTTTTGTTACAGTTGCAGGTTTTATGAGGAACAGACACAGGGAAGTTTCCCAGTCCGGTGAAGAAAAAGAACAGGATGTACAAAACCACCCAGAATAAAACAAACCAAAGCAAAAGTGTTGTAAGTATTAGCATTGTGTTTTGTTAAAATGATGAACACGCTTGCAAGAATGTATGGGACAAATGAGATAAACAGGCATACAGTAATTATTAGGATAAGATAAAACGCTCTTCTCTTCATGTGGTTTTGTTCCCTTCTCCTCTCTCTCCCTCTCTCTCCTGGTCCTGACTGCTTCAGAGCTCTGAGAACAGCCACAAGACAAAACAACTGGATGAAGAGAAAGAGAAGGAACTGAATCGGAAACAACCACATAAACCAAATAAGGTTATTTAGGGCCGAAGAAGACATGAGGCACAAACAAGAGGCAAGAGTGATTATCCAGATCACAGTGCAGCAGATCACTCTATATCTGAGAGGTTTGAACTTCAGAAAGGTTACAGGATGAACCACTGCCAGGTAACGCTCAACACAGATCAGACACTGAAACAGAGGACGGCCAGCAACGTTTACTCCAGTTAAAAATGATGACAGTGCCGTCAGCTGAACAAAATTTGTACTTGTTGATAGTACACTTAACAAACAATTGAAAGCAATCCATAATTCACAAATGGAGATATTGATGTTGAAGTACTCTGATGCAACACCACTTCCTGTTCCTGTGACAATGAGCCATATAATGTAGGAGTGTACAGGAAACCCAAACAAGAAATTGATGCTGCACACAAACATGTCTACAATGCTCGATGGCCAAAGCAAATGTTCCAAGGTTGTGGAGTTTGTGGATGCTTCAGTGGAGTTCATTTCTTCTGTTTCTAAAATAGCAGAAACCGTTACAAATGCAATATATATAAGAATGGGGAAGCATTAATATGTAGGCTATGAATTAACATGCATTTTAGATTGCAATGAAAACTATAGTCAAATTAAGAATAAGTCTGTTATTCTTCAGTTCTAAGTTTCAATCACTAACTCTAGAACACATTAATATTAAATGAATTGAACATGTTTTCTTAATTCACATAACTTTATCATTTAAGTGTTCATTCGCAGTAGGCTAATGGATAATATGAATATTCTCCTTTCTTTTCATTGCGATCTATGTGTTAGTTTGAAATACATGCAATTCAGACTGCAGTCAAACAACTTAATAATTAATAAGATGTGCAGGTATTCCAAATCATTCCATTCTATAATTATAAATTTCAATATAAAATGGCTAGTAAATCTTATCACTGCATAATTGTAAATTTATTGCTCTTGGAGTACTCGACACTGATTGGCCAATCGCGCTATTTAGCGGTCAGATCATTACTAATATTAAGTCGTAGTCCATGCAAGTCATCCGCGAACCGACGCTACGTTCACGTCTCGTATCGCTTCTCGGACTCGCGCTCTTTCATACAAACGCATTTATCGTCAGGTTTTGTTTCAGATTTGGACTGTAATGAAAATGAACTAAGACGGCTTCAGCATTCATTATATAATTAATTACCGTAATATTGTTGCAGTGATCTTGTTGCTACAACGATGTTTTGTAGACCTAAATTATAGACTTTTTTTTTTTTAATTATTATTATTTTTTTTTATTAGTGGAAGCTTTAAGATAATCGTCTATTTTGTTTATAGCTAAGTGGTACAATGTCAGTCACTGCGGATTTTACTTGAAATTAATTTATATACCCAGGCTATAAGTAGGCTATATTAAGCAGAGAGAAGAAAAAAAAAATACCAAAAAAAAATACAAAAATTACTGAAAAATGTTTGTCACCTGAAGAGTGGATGTCCAGAGCTTCTGGATGTGTAGCCTATAGCCTAAGTGCTGTGACTGAAATTAATGCATCACCAGAAATGTGTGGAAAGCTTCTTAGGTTGCATGTCATTTAAAACACCAAACATGTAAATGTTTAAAATGAGGTTCAAAAAGACAGATATCCCCACATTTTAAATCAAATGCTGCTGTCACGCTATATAAGCTGTCACAAATTGTGTCAGCAGGCAAAGCAACTTTTCATATTTTCACATACTGTGTTATTAATTTTTATGTTCCTTTAAAATAAGTTACACTGTTCATGAATAGGGTAGGATTTGTTTACTTTCGCTAATCACTTAAGATTAAAGAAAATAATGCAAACATTAATGCTTGATGGGAGTGCCTGTACTGTCTTGTTGTGCATTGGCGTACTTATTTTGCTCTGAAGACCTTCATGTTTATACTGATTTCATATGCACTTGTCCTAAAATACGTATTTGTTTGATATTGAACACCTTACATGGAAACAGGTGATTAATTATTTTTATTTGTCAAACAAACACTAAACAAACCATAACATGAGCGCTCAATCCATCTTTAACAGATGAAGCATGGTGATGAAGCTAATTCAGTAAAGTTCAGTTTACATGAGTAACCCAGAGTGTTTATATAACAATAAGAGGTACATTTATATATGGTTTAGTAACAATGTTTTGTTTCAATTTCAGGTATTAAGAGGAACAGACACAAGAGAGTTTCCCAGTTCGGTGCAGAAAAAGAACAGGATGCACAACCACCCAGAGTAAAACACGCAAACGCAAAACTTATGAGAGGTTCAGTATGAAGTTGTCTAAAAATTGTGACGAAGCCTGCGAAAATGTTCGGTACAAATATGATACCCATGCTTACAGTATATATTAGAATGAGATGAAATGCTTTTCTCTTCATGTGGTTTTCTTCTTCTCTCTCTCTCCCTCTCTCTCCTGGTCCTGACTGCTTCAGAGCTCTGAGAACAGCCACACAGCAGAACAACTGGATGGAGAGGAAGAGTAAGAACTCAGTCGAGAATATCCACATATATCCATTAAAGTTAAACTATTAAAAGAAAAACATAATTTATAAAAAGAGAGATTGATATTGTCGAACTCTGATGCAACTCCACTTCCTGTCCATGTGACGATGAGCCATATAATATGTGTGTAGTGTGTAGGAAAAGCAAACATGAAATGTCTGCATCGCTCATTGGCCAAAAGTGATGTGCAATGGCTGTGGAGTTTGTGGATGCTTCAGATATGGTGGAGTTCATTTCTTCCATGTCTATATTCAGCATGTTGAAACAGCCTAAAAACAGTTACAATTGCAACCTATAAGAACGGAGGGGTATACACGTGTTTGTACTGTATTAATTATCATGCATTTTATTATGCAGTGAAAACTAATCTGATCTATTTTTCAAGGAAGCATAGATTTATCCTCCATTTATACCCTAACTTTTAATCATCCCTTTAAACAGAAATGTCTAAAATTACTAAAAACCTTTGTCACCTGAAGAATAAATGTCCAGTCCCTCTGGATATGTAGAAACTTCTGTGCTGTGTTTTGTGGAGTGACTTTATTTATGTGGAAAGCTTCATAGGTTGCTTATCTTATAAAACACAGAATATGCAAATATTTAACATGAGGTTCAAAAGACAGATGGTTCTCCCAGAGTATGATTTAAATAGAAAAAAAAAAAGAAATTTGGAATAATTACAAAACTTAAAGGTGCACTAAGCAATTTTTGCCAAACAATGTTGATATTTGAAAACACCAAAACAAACACGCTCATACCCCAACAGGACCTCGCCCCATTTTGAAATCTCTGCCCCACAAGTACGTACACAATCATGGCAACGACGATCACAGAAACAAGTCAAGATGACACACAAGCATATTCAAACAAAACCAACACAGATAAGTTGTGTGAAACAAAGCAAAATCAATGTTACTCACCTATTAAGAAGAAACAACACAACCTCGGTTTCCAATTCAATCCCTTCCTGCTCCTTGAGTTCTCTCCACCGCTGGATAGCTGCTCTGATAATTACACGGGTCCTACCTCTTGCCTGATAGTAGCCCTTCTTTTTTATGTTTTGCTCCTCCGATATTTTCCTCTTTTTTTTTATTTTCCATTTCTCTCTTCCATATCTATAATCGATCTGCTATCCATTCTGTGCTTTCTATCATAAAAAGACATGCCCCTTACTGCTGATTGGCTACAAGTGTGTTTTGGGACACGGTCTGACACTGTAGTCAAAAGCGTTTTTCAAAACTTGCTTTAAATCGCTCTAAATCTTCAAAATAAAGCCATATTGACACACTGCAGTATATGGGGTAAGTTGTCACACTGGAACCCAGTTAAAATTTCACCTTCAGTATATAGTTCAATCTTTTCTAAATGTATGGTGATTTTATTGTCTTTACTTATGTACAAATCCTTGCTAAGATGCAGCTCTTGTGACAAATAGCCCCCTTAAACAGTATATGCAACATTTTATTCCCCCCCTTACTGTGTAAACCATATTCTGTTCCATTTTATATGCACTTATCTAAATTCTTATTTTGAATGAACACCTGACATGGAAACAGGTGAGCTTTTGTCTGAGACTGTTTTTATTTGACAAGCAAACACTCAAGAATCTACCAGTTACATGTTAGATAAATTAAGCATGGATGCACTGTAAGAACCACACAACATGATCTAGAATCTTTCAGAGAAATTCAGAAGACAACATTATTCAGCAAGTTCCATTCACATTAGTAACTCGTAGAGTTATATAATACAACAACATACAAAATAAGGTTTACTTTTGTAATATTAGGTTGTTTAGTAAAAAATGTTTTGTTACAGTTTCTGTTTCATAGGGAACAGATACAGGAGAGTTTCCCAGTCCGGTGCAGAAAAAGAACGGGATGCACAAATCCACCCAGAATAAAACAAACAAAACCAAGACTCCTGTAACGAGCACTATTCAGTTGTATGAAAATAGTGAAGAAGCCTGCAAAAATGAATGGGACAAATATGAAGACCATGCTTACAGTAATTATTAGAATGATATAAAACGCTCTTCTCTTCATGTGGTTTTCCTCCTTTCTCTCTCTCCCCCTCTCTCCTGGTCCTGACTGCTTCAGAGCTCTGAGAACAGCCACAAGACAAAACAACTGGACGGGGAGGAAGAGAAGGAACTGTAGTGAGAAGAACCATATAAATACACGAAAGTTATAGGCTATAGTAAACATGCAGCATAAGCAGGAGCCACAACTGAATATCCAAACCGCAGTGCAGCAGATCACTCTATATCTGAGAGGTTTGTACTTCAGAAAGGTTACAGGATGAACCACTGCCAGGTAACGCTCAACACTTATCAGACACTGAAACAGAGGACGACCAGTGATAGTAATACCAATTAAAAATAGTTGTAACACACTGAGACCGTGAACAACATTGGACAGTACTATTAACAAACAATTGAAAGAAAAACATAATTCACAAACAGAGAGATTGATGTTGAAGAACTCTGATGCAACTCCACTTCCTGTTCCTGTGATGATGAGCCATATAATGTACGAGTGCATAGGAAAACCAAACAGGCAATTTATGCCATACACGAACATGTCTATTCTGCTCACTGGCAAAAGGGAATGTGGCATGGATGTGGAGTTTGTGGATGCTCCAAGTGTGGAGTTCATTTCTTCTTTGTCTGTCTTCTCAGTTTACAGGTTGAAAAAGTAGCTGCAAGTGGTATGGAAATGTGTTAACATTGTGTAAATTATTATTTTTCACACCGCAGTCCAAACTACTCAAAACAAGAAAGAGATGAAAGTACTTTAAAGAAAATCTATTCTATTCTGCAACTTAAATCCAGATAATCAGAGTATTCAAACATTACAAGACTTGAAAGTATGATTTTGTAATATAAAGTATGCTGTTCGTAATATATTACTAAGCAAAAAAAAAAAAAAAAAAAAGGAAAAGAGAAATTACATTTTTTTTTTTTTACCTGAAGAGTGTCTCCAGTCTTTCTGGATGTTTAAATTTCTGTGATGATTTCACAGCTGCTACCAGGGTATTTGTGAATAGGTTCACAGGTTGCACAGTCTATTAAACAAAATATGCAAATATTTAAGTAGTAAACATTTGGTTCAAAAAGACAGATAGCCCTCTTTTGTCTATTATTTGTATAGAAAAACATGCAGAGCACTTCAGTTTGGAATATTTTCATCTGAAAGTATACGCTGCTAAACTGCTCTAATTTCAATTTCTAAAAACCTTACACTGTATATCCTGTTCTTATGTGAACAGAAGAAAATACATTAGTCTTCCCTCTGCTCATATTATACTTCCATGGCATACTTATTCTCTGAAAATCACAGTTGAATGTTTGTTTTGACTGATTTATTATGCATTTCTAACTATGATGCACTACGCATATGCTTACAAAGCATGGATGCAATGCAAATGCTATGCAACATGATCTAAAATTATTGCAATATCAGTGTGTTTATAAAGTTGTAGGAACAGAGACAGGAAAGTTTTCCTGTACAGTGCAAAAAAGAACAGGTTGCACAAAACCAGCCAGAATAAAGCAAATGACTACTTATCCAGAGTTCTGGAATATTCCATTGAGTTAGAACCCTGTGGAATCCTCTGATAGCAGTTGGAACATATATGATAATCAAGCTAACAGTAGTAATTAGAATGAAATGAAACACTCTTCTTTTAATGGGGTTTTCCTCCTCTCTCTCTCCTGGACCTGACTGCTTCAGAGCTCTGAGAACAGCCACAAGACAAAACAACTGGATGAAGAGAAAGAGGAGGAACAGCAGAGTGTAGAACCATGTATAGGACATTTCACTGAGGAAGACTAAAATAAACATGGAGAACAAACAGTATCCAACACTAATTATCCAGGCCACAGTGCAGCTACTGTATATCTGAGTGGTTTGTACTTCAGAAAGGTTACAGGATGAACCACTGCCAGGTGTCGCTCAACACACATCAGACACTGGAACAGAGGACGACCAGACGTGGCTAGTCCTATCAAAAACATTAAAATTATAATAAGGCTTGGAAATTTTATAGTCTACAAAGCAAACAAAGAAGAGACAGAATAGAGACAGAATATTCTCAAAGACAGAGAGATTGAGGTTGAAGTACTCTGATACAAGTCCACTTGTTGTTCCATATCTATCAAAAACGTAGTGTAATTGTAAATTATGAAAAAAGTAAAATATAAATATACCTACATGACGGTTAATGTTCAGACTTCATAGATACCAATTAAAAAATAAGAGGAAAGATGATGCAGTGCACTGTAATTTTGGATCATTTTATACACTGTAATATACAATTCTACACATTGTGAATTTATTATGATATAATTCTATTAACTCATAATGATGTTGAATTTCAAGTACTTTGTTACTTGCGTTACTGGTGTTCAATTTAAAATCACCCAAGCCATCTCTAACAATGCCTTCATTGTTATATTAAATTAGTACAGTAAAAGAAAATGAATGAAATTGAAAAAAGTTTATAACCTGAATTGTGAACGTCCTCTGTAGATACATATACAGTAGATGTCACTGCTTTTCCAAGGTCATATGAGTAATGCAAATACAAAACAAGAGGGTTTCCCCCAAAAATGTTGAACATTTTTTTTCCTGACAATAAAACAAGTGACAGACATTAATTGCTTTTATTTGAAAAAACAAAAAACAAAAAAACAATCCCCCTTTTTTGATATGGATTGAGAAAGACAAGGAACATGATTATTTTGGATGTCTGACAACTAAATATTCTTTAACAGTCAACATAAATCGGATTATGTTTTGCTAATGCAATTTGTTGTGATAGATTGCGTTCTAACCAAATCACTCATTGCTATTAATTTATTTTATGGATTTTGTGTCCAGTAAAATCAACTCTATAACCCATGAGAAAGGAAAATGAACAAATAAATAAAGACAATAATCACAATCACAGTCAGTTCCAAAACAGGTAAATCAGATTAATGTAGTGGAAATCTCCAAATAAACATTGAACAGTCAATGCATTATAACCTTTTCACAACCAGCAGCAACAATTATTACTAAATGCAAATAATGATTAGTCACAGTTGCTGTTTTTTGAAGAACCAATGCAGAAGAATGAATATGTTGCATTTATGATCTATAGAAAGACAGATGTGTAGAATACCATGGTGGCCAGACCTCTTGGATGCCAATTAAATTATAACCAGCTGATATAAGACTATCTGAAAATGAAACAAATACACAGTAACATAAGTTATTGTAATAAACCACAGTGTGTACACTCTTAAAAATAAAGGTGCTTCACTATGTCGTGGACAGTTTTGTCTAAATGGTTCCATAAAGAACCTTTAACATCTGAAGAACCTTTCTCTTTCACAAAAGGTTCTTTGTAGCGAAAGAAGGTTCTTCAGATTATAAAAAAAGTAAGAAAGTGATGGTTCTTTAAAGAACCTTTGACTGAATGGTTCTTTGTAGAACCAAAAATTGTTTTTCTATGGCATCGTTGTGAACAACCTTTTAAGCCCCTTTATTTTTAAGAGTGTGAAATTGATAAATGACTCCATCAATGATACATGTAGTCGTAATGTATTCAGTTTAGTTAAAAGTAAATGATTAGTTCTGTCCAATCAAAACAACAACAAAAAAGGCTTTCAGGAAACGTATTATACTGATAACAAAAATAGCATGGTCAACACAATAAAAGAAAACAAACACAATTTAAAAAAATCAAAGTTTATCACCTGAAGAGCGAATGTCTCTGATTTCTGTGCTGTTTTACAACCTGAAGAAATGCAATGCTACCTGAACTAGTTTGGCAAGTCTAATAAATGGAGGAAATACGGTAAATCGATGTGGGAGGGTTATGTAGGACTGCTGCCCAGCCCCAAATGTTTTTAAACAGCAGTCCTACTTAATTTTTATTTTTTTATTGTTTTATTTTGTCAGTAATATAATTTACTACTCCGATGCTGCTCCCTAACTCATATTGCAAATCAGCTGTTATCAAAAATTAAGTCTAGCCTGTGTACATCAGACCCTGGTTGTTATATCGCTTCTATTTTTTAGCATATCACATTCATTATTACTGAATTTGGCAAATATACAATATTGTCAATTTAAAAATTCAAAATGTTCTTTGAAATAAACCCCTCAAAAATCACAACTCTGCACTGCCTTCAGATTATTCTAGAATTATCTTGGTTGGAATTTGGAGTTCAACTTGAGTTCATTTTTAAAGTTCCCCTATTATGGGTAATGAAAGGTTCATATTTTGGTTTTGGGAGTCCCCAACAACAGGTTGACATGCATGCAAGGTCAAAAAAACACTTTCATTGTCTTATAATATGCATTTATTTTTACTTTACTTGCTCAACCACTCCCAAACAATTCGCTCAACGATTCATTTTTCCAAACCCCTCCTTTGCATGAAGCTAATCTGTGATGATTGGTCCAATTGGTCACATTTTCATTTCATCATGCCAGTGATGCCTGATAAAGCAGCATTTGTGCAGTTCTGCTTTGTGTACAGCGTTACCGGGGAAACCGCTAATTTTTACCTCTCCAAAAGTGGCAACTAGTGGCAAAGAATGAATTTGCATTTTCATTCAGACCAAAGCGAAAAGACCAACAAGTGGACGGACAATATGCTAATGTTTCATGCTGACGTCAACATGAACGGCTTGGCATTAGTTTAAAAAACGACTCATTTCAATGATTTAGAGTCGACCCTTTCTTTTGAGAGACACTAACTTTATACACAGTGCACTTTCAGATTTAAAACTCTGCAGGATGTTTTCATTCACTTAGAGCTTTGTAACACACTGCATGAAAGGTAATTTTCAAAAATCCATAATAAGAGCACTTTAATATAACTTTGAGTTAAAATAGTTTTTAAAGAACCTGTCAGTTGAAGAACAGAGGGAAGAATGCATCGTGTGTGTGTGCAGGTCTTTCGAATCTTCTTTTGTAAATTGCGGTAGTGCGTTGGAGTGCATACATGTATCAAACTGAACTTATATATATATATTAACTGGAACTTGAACATTTTTGCATTTGTGTTCTCATTGCATTTACAGGGTTTGAATCAGCAGACTATTTTGTTTAGCAACTGGACTGAAAATTTTTAATATTATTTATAATATTTAGTGATTCAGTCCTTTCTCATCACCTTATCACAAATTGATGTGGAATATATATTCTCTGCAATGATGCACAGATTTCAATAAACATTATATTACATTATAGTACATTATATATACACAATATAGGCTTATACCTACTCCGTTATCCCAATAAAAGTGCAGAAGTCAAACACAAATAAACACAAATAATGTGGTCTGGGAGCCAAACTGACTGGCAATCTGATCACACTGCAGTCTTCACTTCATATGTAAAAATGCAGAGCCAAGAATCACTATGAATGTCATTTAGAATTAGATCTAAATTGCATTTTAGCTTTTATGAAGGAAATGAGGCAAGACAGTTTCCCTGTTCGGTGTAGGTAAAGAACAGGCTGTACAAAACCAGCCAGCATAAAACACAGAAAACTAATAAACCAAAGAGCTGAATAAAATTGTTTCACAGCAGTGATGAGTCCAGTAATAGTATATGGCACAAGCATGATAACCATGCTCACTGTAGTTATTAGAATGATATTAAACGCTCTTCTCTTCATGTGGTTTTCCTCCTCTCTCTCTCTCCCTCTCTCTCCTGGTCCTGACTGCTTCAGAGCTCTGAGAACAGCCACAAGACAAAACAGCTGGATGGAGAGGAAAAGTAGCAACTGAATTGAGAAAAACCATGAATATATATAAAAAGTATTTGAGATCGAAGAAAACAGGCAGAACAAACATGATCCAAGTGTGATTATCCAGACCACAGCACAGCAGATCACTCTATATCTGAGAGGTTTGTACTTCAGAAAGGTTACAGGGTGAACCACTGCCAGGTAACGCTCAACACAGATCAGACACTGAAACAGAGGTCGACCAGTGAACGCAAGTCCTTGTAGAAACGCTGGAAATTTCCTGAATCCGTGAAATCTTATAGCATTTACCACAATACTTAATAAACAATTCAGAGAGAACATGATCTCACAAACAGAGAGATTGAGGCTGAAATACTCAGATGTGATTCCACTTCCAGTTCCTTTGACGATGAGCCACAGAACATAGGAGTGTATAAGAAACCCAAACATGAAATTAAAGCCTGATGTGTAACATTCTAGCATTTCAGTTTCATGGTTGGTGGATGCTTCAGGTGTGGTGAAGTTCACTGCAGAATTATTCATTTTCTTCAGGTCTGTCTTCTGAGTCCACAAACTCAAATAGCATAGGAATAAATAATTTTGCAATTGAAATCTAAAGAGAGAAAAAAAACAGTTGAGAACAAATCGAGATAATAAAAAGATTGTGAGTAATTGGTTTCAAATAAACTGTTGCCTCAGTTCTATAAAGAAAAATAGATTTCAGCCCCTTTTTATTTTAGAAGCAATCCATCTAACCTCCCCATAACCCTTATAATATGAGACTGAAATTTTTATGCAACACAATAAACACAGTCAAATAGAAAAGAAGAGTAAGTCACCTGACGAGTGAATGTCCAGTCTCTATGGATTGAAATAAATTTCACTGCTGTTTTATAGTCTGACTTTACACCTGACATTAAGTGTATGTGCATGATTTTATATTCTGCAATACACAGAATAGCAGCTATGCAAACAATAAGGGGAGATAATCAGTTTCAAAACCCATAATGCTCAACATGGGATGCCATGTGTAACACATTTAAGCCGCAGATGCAAAGTCCAGTAATCTATTACATATGGGCTATTTATTATATTGGCAAGTCTTTTTGTTATATATAAAATCACACTGAGATCAAATATACATATACATATATCCCAAGAGCACATACAGTAATACACCAAGTGGGAAAAAAGATTACAGACTCAACAAATTTTCAGGTTTTATGATGAACGGAGGCAAAAGAGTCTTCCAGTGCGGTGCAGATAAAGAACAGGCTGTACAAGACCAGCCACCATAAAACAAATAAAACTAATAAACCAAAGAACTGAAAAATATTGTGTCAGAGCAGTGAAAACTCCACTTATAGTGTATGGCACATGCATGAGAACCATGTTCACTGTAGTTATCAGAATAAGATAAAATGCCCTTTTCTTTATAGGGTTTTCCTCCTCTCTTTCTCTTCTTCTCTCTCCCAGTCCTGAATGCTTCAGTGCTCTGAGAACAGCCACACAGCAGAACAACTGAATGAAGAGGAAGAATAGCAACTCCATAGAAAAAAACCATGAATATATATAATTTTTTTTTTGACATTATACTGAGCATGCATGACAAACAGGAGGCAAGAACAATTATCCAGGCAACGGTGCAGCAGATCACTCTATATCTGAGAGGTTTGTACTTCAGAAAGGTTACAGGATGAACCACTGCCAGGTAACGCTCAGCACAGATCAGACACTGAAACAGAGGACGACCAGTGAAGGCCAGTCCTGGTGAAAGCTTTGCTAATGGTGTGAATAAAATGTCCTTTATCAATAGACATAATAAAGAACTCAGACAGAACATGATCTCACAAACAGAGAGATTGAGGTTGAAGATCTCACATGCAATTCCACTTCCTGCGATGATGAACAGTGTAACACAGGAGTGCACAAGAAGAGCAAATATGAAATTGATGCCTGACACATAGATTTCTACCATGTTTTTTTCAAAGAATTGAAATGTTGTGAGGTTGTTAGATGCTTGATGTATGGTGAAGTTATTCATCATGCCCTCTGCTTTCACGTTCTCACTCCAAAATAAATAAATCGTGATTGTGATCTAAAGACACAAACATAAATGTACAATGGTTTTGGTTAACAGTCAGACTACATGGACATTAAACCACAACCAGCTGAAATAAGACCTCAATGTAAATTAATGCTCACTGAGTAATTCAAATTTTAAGCTGGCTTTCATTCTGTTCAATGAAAATAAAATAAAATAAAATATATAACTCAGTCTCATTTATTACAAAAACAAATCCATATAATCTCCCTATAACTCTTAAAATATGATTTACAGTAAATAAACAATGATATTGTTAAATATCACACAGCACAATACAGGTAAATGATTCAAATTAAAAGATGAGTATGTCACCTGAAGAGTAAATGCTCCGTCTCTGGATGAACATAAATCTCATTACTGTTTTATAGTCGACCTTCACAGCTGTCATTAGTACGTCTGCATGATTTTATATTCTAAATATTACACGGTACATCAGCTATGCAAACAAGAAGTCTAAACGGTCATTTAGAAAGGTACTCTTCAGAGGAGAAATTGAACACATTCAAGCTGCATATGCAAAGATACACAATTTGTTATATTTTACAGGACTTTTTTTTAGCAATCGCTAAGACCCATTTCTCAATACTTGGGTCACTTTTTAAAAACTCTTCACACAGTGAGCACAACAGCAGACTATGTGGGGCTTTGGCACAAATCTCTACTTTTAAATTACACAAATGTTTCATTTATGAATTCTTTTCTCATTCAACTTGATAGGCCAGTTTGCACATTCATAAATTTTTGTGACAGCGTATTAGTTTTACTGCACTTTGGGTATGAGCGTTGAAGAAAAAAATACCTTTTGTGTTGAGAAATGTTTCCTAGTGATTGTGTGTGTGTGTGTATATATATATATATATATATATATACTTTAAATAACCCATACAATAAGTCATTTGTTAAATTAAAATGCCTTAAATAGATTTATTTCTTACAAGCATGCACAAGATGTTAGTTAATGGACTGGAGGCATATGGATTACTTGTAGATTATTATGATATTTTTATCAGCTGTTTGGACTCCCATTCCCACTCCATTGGCACCCATTCACTGCACATGATCCATTGGTGAGCAAGTGACATAATGCTAAATTTCTCCAAATCTGATTTGATGAAGAAACAAAGTCATTTACATCCATGGCCTGAGGGTGAGTATATTTTCAGCAATTTTTCAATTTTGGGCAAACTATTCCTTTAATCAAAGCAGTCATATGCTGGTCAGTCAATGCCCTTTTAAATTTTCATAATGTAGTCCATGTGAATTGAAGCACGCAAAAGCATGAAAAATTTGTTTAGCCAACATTAGCCAGCTAGCAAGCAAAACAACTAGCTTGCTATTTGCTTACAACATTAAACAAATGCACATGTTGTGGTTAACAACATACTGACATTTCCAAACATTTATTTTGTTGTTTTATAGGCAGTCATGCTTGAGGTTTGGGGTTGCATTATCATTTATATTGTTATGACTATTCTCAATATTTGCATGATTCTGTGATCGTTGCCCTGGAATTGAGTCATTTTTACTGAAGCAGCCCATTAGTTCCAGCTGCTGCGACTCTGTTGTTCTCCTTATATCATTCTTATCAGTAAAACTCAATTTTTCACAGATATGCACTGATGAGGTCATTGTCAGCCAGTCAGTCACCTTTATAGTGCACTGTACAATAACAATTGTTTCAAAGCATCTTCACAGTAATAAATAGGAAAATACCAATCAATGATGCAAACTTATTCAAATATGAGACAAATTAATTGAGATTTCAGAGTTGCTGTTTATTGTTTTTTAGTGGAAAAAGAAAAAGAAAACGAAAAAAGAAAAAAGAAAAAACGGAGAGTTTTCCAGTCCGGTGCAGAAAAAGAACAGGCAGGACTAAACCAGTCAGCATAAAACACATGTAACTAATTGACCAAAGGATCTGAATATGTATCTGTTTCACAAAAAAGAGGAATACAGTGATAGTGAATGGAACAAATGTGATAGTCATGCTCACAGTAGTTATTACAATGAGATAAAACGCTCTTCTCTTCATGTGGTTTTCCTCCTCTCTCTTTTTCCCTCTCTCTCCTGGTCCTGACTGCTTCAGAGCTCTGAGAACAGCCAAACAGCAGAACAACTGAATGGAGAGGTAGATTAGAAACTGTGCCAGCAAAAAAACAGAGAACAACTCAGAGAATAACAACAAAAAAGTAATCATATTAACCCCACATGAGACAAAAATTGCCAGCCAGACAAAAACAGAACAAATCACTCTATATCTGAGAGGTTTGTACTTCAGAAAGGTTATAGGATGAACCACTGCCAGGTAACGCTCAACACACATCAGACACTGAAACAGAGGACGACCGGTCATGGCAAATCCAAATAAAAAATGTGTTAATGCTTTGAGATTTAGAATTGGAAACCATTTTATGCATAGACTGATTAAAGAGTTCACAGAAATAAATAGTCCACAAATAGAGAGATTGAGGTTGAAGAACTCTGATGCAACTCCACTTCCTGTTCCTGCGATGATGAGCCATAGAACATATGAGTGTGTAGGAAAACCAAACATGAAGCTGAAAGTAAACATAGAAATTTCTAGTATGCCCATTTCCCAAAATGGATACACTGTAAAGTTGGTAGAGGAATGAGGTCTGGTAAAGTTCTCCATCTCTTCCATGTCTACTTTCTTCAACCAGAGGCACAAAGAACAAAGCTTGTGATCTGGAAAGAGAGAAGTCTAAGTATACTATGGAAGTAATTTTAATACAATCTTAATTCTAACACAACTTCATTCTTAATTCTGCTCATTTTAAATATCGTGCCATATAATAGCATTAATTTAAATAATGTCGCTTTCATAGCCATATAGGGTTTCAAGTAGCTTCACCTGAAGAGTGAATGTTCAGTCTCTCTTAGTTGAAAAAGCTCACTGCTGTTTTATATAGTCACTTCACAGCTGACACAAGCCCATGTCTGAATGATTTCATTTACATCACACTGGACACCAGCTATGCAAAGTACAAAAGACGCACAGATTTATTCATTTGTTGATGTAGTGCGATTTGTCTCTCATGAAATGCACAGCTAATTTATTCCATTCATTTTTTCAATTTTACCTTTCAGACTGTTACGAGGCTGACGAGACGTGAGACGTGCGGATCCATATGCAAAGCTTTATTACAAAACATGGTCATATACAGGCAGGGTCGGTAGACAGCAAACAGGTATGGTAAGGGCAAGACACAGCAATCCGTGGAGCAAGCGAGGGTCGGCGATCGGCGAACAGTATCCAAAGGGGCAAGGCAGAGAGATAATCCAGAGTCGAGAGCAATAATCCAAACGGGGTAAATCCAGGAAACACGGGCAGGGTCAGACAAGGCAAGATAACAAGGCAAGGCAAGACTACAACTATGACTAGACAAGGGCTCCGTAAAGTAGCTATCTCTA